>JAZGTJ010006455.1:0-24897 GCA_036877575.1 Botia almorhae | reverse complement strand
AAAAGCACGTCACATGCATGTGTGTAAAAGTCAGGACCGCTGTTTTCTGCCCTAGTTTATGAAGACATCATGGTGTCCGGTCGAGGAGACTCGTTCTTCATCCGCACACACTTTGAGTATGAGAAGGAGCTTCCTCAGTGTCTGGCCTTCTCCCGAGGGGAGATCTTCAAGGTGGTGGACACCTTATACGACGGCAAACTGGGAAACTGGTTGGCCATCCGCCTGGGCAAAGACAACCAGCTTTTGGAGAAGGGCATCATCCCCAACAAGAGCAGGTGAGGACAGAGGAGGACGGACAATCCCAGTTCAGATGGATTACCTGTGACAAAAAGTGGCAAACATTTGTCCTGGTGTGTATTGTCTATTTTTGTAACTCTCTCTCTCTCTCTGTCTCTCTCTCTCTGGTTCTCTCTCTCTGCTGGTCAGAGCGGAGCAGATGGCTAATGTCCAGAACACACACAATAAAAGTTCAGGAAGTGACAGGGCAGATTTCTGGAGACTTCGTGGTCAGAGGGCGGCGAAGAAGAAAGATCTGCGGAAGAGCCGAGAGGAAAGTTCCTCAGTCGTCTCCACCCGCTTCCCGGCCTACGAGAGGGTGGTGCTCAGAGAAGGTGGGTGCTGTGAGGGCGGTGTGATTAACTGTTCTCTCAGTTCTCAAAACCCTTCTTGCAGTAAACATCAGTAGAACGTTTTTAGCATAAAATGGTATTCTACAGCTGTTGCTGAAACGTTTTAAAAACATTACAGAAATAAAAAATGTTTGAATAGCGTTCAATATAACGTACGTTTCATATAACGTTTACAAAACTGGACGTTCCTGGAACGTTCAAAAAAATGTTTTTAACATTTATTATTACTTAATGGAAAAGTTCTTACATTGAGCATACATTTTTACAACCAAACATTTGTTAGCTGGGCAGTTAGTGCTCCATGGTGCATAATTGGACTAGATGATATCACACTTTAAAAAAAACTGAGTTAATCGTGAAAACTGCACATTGTAAGAATGTATGGATACGTGTGTTTCTATGCTTCCTGCTTTCTGTGTTAAACTGTCTTGTTTCTGTCAGTGCGTAGCGCTCATAAACAGTCATGTGCACAACTCGAGTCTGCCGAGCTCCACACATGAATACATCCGAACTGTGTCTACATGCAGCTGAGTCAACACTCAGCCCTGATCAACTTGACCAAAACAAGTTTATTCAGAGCTCAGATATCAGAGGCCTGACCCTGTTTGTGTTCAGAAGACAGCTTATTTTTCTCATTGAGCAGGCAAAAAGGAAAAATATTATGTACAATGCCAGTAAAATGATATGCGTTACATATATATGTGTGACCTACATATTAGTGATTAGTGATATATTAGTTATATATGTCACACATGTAAATAATATGCAATGTATGACATATGTATATATGGGGTAAATATATGGGGTAGATGTCTATATAAAGAATTGTTCCAGTTTCTAGTAGGTTTCATATATGACATATATAGACATTGGATGTATATGTATATATTACATTTGTGTATGGGAAAATAAAGCAGTTGAAAGCTCATGTATGAGGGAATTTAGCAGGATGTAAGCTGAGCAATACTTCAGCACAGTGGACTGCAAATATATCTTAATGTGCTTCTGGTCGACTGTATTGATTATAGCAGTGAAAATTTCAGGGAACGTTCTGCGCGCACAAAATGAATCACATCTTTGAGCAGATCTGTCTTTCACTGTAACTCTATACACACACACACACACACACAGCAGTTTCACACCCTGCTTAGAAAATAATACCTTATATTATCATCTTAACTCATGCGCCAGAGGCTGCGTTTTAAATCGTCAGTCAGGAGCTTTCTGTCATTATTATCCTTAATATCTGAAGGGTTGTGTACTACCAAATGTCATCTGTTGTGTATTTTGTTTAAGTTTACAGGGATGATTGTATTATCTCTGATTTGTGTATGTGGTTATGAGTGTTGATCTTTTCTCATAGCTGGATTCCGGAGACCGGTGGTGTTGTTTGGACCAATCGCAGATGCTGCCTGTGAGAAGCTGGCCAATGAGCTTCCAGATGAGTTTGTAATTGCCAGTGAGTTGATCCCATCGTCGCTGCCTCAGAACCATCATAACTTCTGAACAGAGCAGTAGCACTAAATACAAATCTGCAATCTGTAACTTATTGGGTTAAAAATGATTAAAAATCAGTGGATCAGTACAAGACAGATCAGTGTTTAACACGGTCTCTTTACCTTGCCCAGATTCACAACGGTACGGTTTATAATAATGATTCATAATTTGAACGGTCCAATTACCTGTGAATTGTCAGTCCAGCTTCATTTGACTGGCTTCATCAGTATGTAAACCTGCAGTTTTACGTTTCAAACAGAGATGGCGACAGAGAGGTGAAGATTGCAACTTTAAAACATGTACAGTTATTTCAGTCTCTACTGAAATAAATAACACATTTGCTAGGTTATTTTGAATGTTAATGCTAAATTAAAAATTGTACTTCCTTTTCAATTGTACCAATTTAAAACAAAATGCTTATACAAATTTTGAATGCATTGACTTTTGCATGCGCGATTTTACTAGATGTTTACTAGATGCAGCTACATATTACTCTCTATAGGTATGTGGGTCTGATGTGTGATCTGTTGCATTGTGTAGTCAGCGTGTTTATTTGTGGTCTGATTCCACTCATTGATTTTGTTCTTTGTCAGAAACGGAACCCAAAGACGCTGGGTCGGAAAAATCCTCTGGGGTGGTTCGTCTGAACACTATTCGTCAGATCATTGAACAGGTAATTGTATATACACATGATTGTGATCACAGACCTTTAAACGGTATGACATACGCAACACACTTTGTTTGGAATTTATTGTATTACTCTTGGAATTCCTGTAGCTTTGCGTGTAAAGCATGGCACTTGCAACACAAAGGTCATGGGTTCGATTCCTAGGGAATACCCACACAAACTGATCAAATGTATTTCTTGAAGGCACTGCAAGTCGCATGTAAATTAAAGCATGTGTAAACATTGTTTAAATAATAAAAAACTGTTTCCGTCCTGTCACTGATGCAGGACAAACACGCCCTACTGGACGTCACCCCTAAAGCTGTGGACACCCTGAACTACACGCAGTGGTACCCCATTGTCATCATGTTCAACCCTGATAGCAAACACGGAGTGAAGACCATGAGACAGCGAGTTATCCCCAGCTCTAACCGCAGTGCCCGGAAACTCTACGACCAGGCTCTGAAGCTCAGGAAAACCTGCTCGCACCTGTTTACTGGTCAGTCCCGGGGGTCCAGACAACATACCCAGATTTATTCCATTTTCAAAATCTGTGGAACAAAATTCTCAAAATCTGTGGAACATTGCTAGGGTGTTTCCCCTTATAGCAACTGCATAGCAACACCCTGGAAACCACCGAGAGTTTTGCACAGGTGCCATTTATTTTAAACACGTTTCAGTAGGAAGAAGCTGTTTATATGACAGTGGGCAGATATGAAAAACTTGACAGATTCATGTTCTCAACATCCAGCAGAAAATCACCAAATGATTAAAGCAGCTGTTGGAAACACAGTGAGATAAATAGATCAAATGGACCTGGAGAGCAGTTGACCCAGATCGAAATGTTTTGATCTCTCTGTCTCTTTCTCTCTCTCTCGGTCTGTTAGCTGTTATTGATCTGAACTCGGCTAATGATGCCTGGTATGGCAGTTTGAAGGATATCGTACGAGAGCAGCAGACTCAGGCCGTGTGGGTCTCAGAGGGGAAGGTAAACGGAAAGAAGGATATACTGTATTTCTCCTTCTGTCCACACTCACTACAAACACAATTTCATAGTTAACACGAAAGGCTCATTTTGATTCCATAATCAGACGTATTTCAGATCTCTTTACTTCATATTAGACTTCATTCATATTTCCCAACTTCCTTCCTACATTTTTCTCTGTCCCAGTATTATGTATATACAGTATATGACATTGATACTGTCCCAGCATCAATGTTAAACTCACAGTTTATTAACAAACACACGTCTTCCTTCTCTGAAAGTCATTCCTGTTGTTGTTCTCTGCTTTTACTGTTCATCATTCTTCAGCGGTTCTCTACAGCTTTCGTTCTTTTTTTGTTTTTGTGTTCGTTTTGTTTTCACTCCTCTCTGTACACAAGATCCATCATGTGTCTCTTTTAGCTGGACGGGACGGAGGCGGATCTTGATCTCCACGACGACCGCATGTCGTATCTCTCGGCGATGAGCGCTGACTATCTGAGCATGGACAGCCGGCTGATCAGCGACTACGATGACACGGCGGACGAGGGCGGGGCTTACACTGATAATGAAACGGACGAACCGCTGGACCGCCAACGAGTGTCGGCCATTAGCCGCTCCTCTGAGCCTGTCATGCCAGAGGAGGTTAGAGAGCACACACACACACATTTACTTATCCTAACCCCACACCCTGACCCTAAATTGTCATGCCACACAAAACTTAAGCCCATAAACTATACAAACACATCACATAGACACACACATGCAAATGCTCCTCTTTTAACTCAGAAACACGCACATAATTGTACGTGCGTGCATGCATTCAAATTGCATCTGCTATCCACACTCAGGCACATGCATCTTCTACAGTGACAGGCAAACAGCATGTGCACACATAAACATGCGTGCTGCAACGGCTCTTTTAGTTGCTTAGACCAGCACAAAGTGAGCTGTGAGTCTGACAGGAGAGCCATCAGAGGTCAAGTCAACAGTATGCAGCACTTTCTCACCGGCACACAGTAGCATGCTGTTAATGCGAGAAGTGAATGTCCATGAGTTTACACTCCTCGTCTATAGAAAGGCGGTTGAGTGTGTGTGAAAGCAAACTCTTCCGCCCCCTGCTGTTTGTTAGTGGAACTACAGCATTCCCACTGTCCTGATAATCTGTCTGTACCAGCAAAATCCTAATACATCTTAATCTTCCTGCAAATATTGCTGAGAAGTGATCTGGAAACGTTTGTGTTTTTTAAAGTTGTGATTGAAAGGGCTAAAAATCATTGAAGTCGATAAAATGTTCTGCAAAAATCATGTCAATTTCTATGGTCCGCAAAGACCTTCCTAATTATGTTCAATTCTAAAATGTCTCTGAATGAAGACCTCAATAATTAAGCAAGTTAAATCAGAAGTGCTGGCTGGAGGTTATCGGGACAAAAACATGCCACACTGATTGCACTATTGTGTATGTAATAATACATGTATGTGTGCTGCCGTCTTTCTGTGTTATCTGAATGCTGCTTGCTCCAGATCCTCAGGAAGTCCAGCCCAGAGATTCGAGGTCGCATTCGCAGGATGGGCAGCAGAGAGATGCTGTGCGAAACCAGTCCCCCTGTCATGACCACCTTTCTGCCCGACCCTGCGAGGGTGAGCTCATGTCTTGCTCTTCAGTGTCTTTGCTTGTCTTAAAAAACACTAATTAGTTACCTTTTTAGACAGATGTATTTAAAGGAGAAGTAACATTTTTAGTCCCTTCACATACTGATAGCTAAACATATATAAAACAGTAGATGAGACACTTCATGATAGATACTAGATAAACAGGTGACTAACAAAACTCTCCCTGAATTCACTCGCTCCACGCAGAAAAACGGTATGATGTGGCGCAATCGTTTTTCCAGCAGTTCTGAATCCTCTCGCAGCGGCTCTCTGGTGCACAGCGGTACAGTACACTGTAGACCTCCAGCAGTGCTGTGCTGAATACATGCTTGCATAACTAGATACATTTATTTAAAAGCAACTGTGAAAATCTTATTGATTTTGAATAAATTGTGCCAGATCTCATACATTGACCAGATGTTATCCTACATAAAAAGTCATTTTTAGTAGTTCACTGTTTATAAAAAAAACAGCTATTAGTTAACATAGATTACTAGTTGGTAGTTTGTGACTTCCTGCTTTAGTCTGAAATGTTGCTTAAACCAGACACAGTTAAACGCATTTAACTCTGGTTTAATTCTGGTAACTTTAATACTCTGTGTCATTTAACACAGAGTATTAAAATAATAAGCCGGTTAAGTACAGTAAGAGAAGCTCTATGAATTTGTTCTTAATCATCGTATTTTTAACTCATTTAATTGGCCTGCAGGTAAGAATGATGTCCCAAGGCGAGGTGCCGCGGGGCCAATGCGACCCCTGTCGAAACTACGACTCCCGTTCAAGCAGTCCCGCGAGCAGCGAGCACCCCCGCAGCCAAGACTCTCCAGCAAAAAACAAGCCCTCACCTCCCCCCACAGCCCTCAAACCCGCCCTCTCGCCTCACAGCCCCAGAGGCCTCGTGAACAGCCCCCCAGTACGGGACAGCGAGCCAATGGAGGAGAGCCCCAATGACCCCTCTCAGAGATCTTTCATGGGCAAGGTGAAGGCCTTCGAGCAATTGGATCACCTCGCTCGCACACAGAGAGTTCTGGAGCTCCATGAGGCCCAAAATGCCAGGGTGAGTTTTTAGCATCTGAAGACAGGCCAGAAATCGTCACGCAAGTTGTTAAAATAATACAGATCATCGACTTTATTAGAGCTGTCAGTAAGAGGGGCAGGCGTCTATTTACACAGAGTGCAACAATTTTTTGTCTCAGAGTAATGGACAAAATGAAGAAGATTCGTAATTGAAGAATTAATAATTATACTAGTTTATTATACTGTAATTATACTAGGCAGTACTAGGCAGTAGGCACAGTTAACTATACTGTGTATGTATAAAACACATTATAAACTCTTGTTCTGGACACGTTACTTTTATATGATTGTAATTATCTTGCACTCATGGGCGTGTCTTTGTTTGTCCAATGAAATGAAGGTCTTTAGATGCCCCCTCCCCCTAATACCACCTGCCTCCAGCTAGTGACAACAGGTAGCAGATCTTAAATCATGAATGTGGTGTAAACTAAAGCCTATTGGCTATTAAAAATGGAGAAGCTCTTCAATGTGTCTTTAACTTTATATAAACACAAAAGAGAAACTGCTCGCCATTGAGTCTGTGAAATCATGCTGATTATTTATGCTTATTGTGAACTGACCTTTCATTTGAATGTGTGTGTTCTGGTCAAAATAACACAGTTATGTTGAAATGTGTTGCGCTTTCAGCTGGAAATCGCACAGAAGCATCCGGACATCTACGCTGTTCCCATGAAATCTCAGAAGCTGGATCACAACAGGCCACAACCTATTGGGTAAAAGGCCAGTTTTATTTGACCTCTGGGGTAGATTTGAAAGACAAAAGCAGCTACATGCTCAGTGAATACAGTGTAACCTCGCTGTGTTTGATTACACCAGATCCAGCGCCCGGCCAGAGCCCCAGACCCCTCCGTGCAAGCCGCCATACACAGAGAGCCTGTCGCTCGGCGCCAGCGAGGAGCCCGTGGAGGATCTCCAGCGACAGATGTCTGAGAAGACCAAGCGTGGCTATTACACCAACAAACAGAAGTATCAGGACACTGAGCTGTAGGGTTCCTGCTCACCGCACAGCTTCATCATTCCACCGGGCTGCAGCCCTGCACCCGAACTGCTGCTGACTTGGAAGCCTTTTTGCTTTTAAGTTTCTCACACGTTTTTTTCTCACTTCAAAGAAGTTCCACTTTCTGTCCGTGTGGATAGGACATCATTATTTTCCTTCGCCTCTTTTTTTGCATTGGTTCTGCGTCTGCTCCTTTCGTCTGATGTCTGAAACATGTTTTCCGGCCTATGCAAACGTTTCGGTTTCTGCCACGCCACAGAAACTTCTTGCCACGAGTTTTTCTGCGCTCCATGAAAACCTCAAACTTGTCGTGAGCTACCGACCAGCTTTTTGTTACTCTTTAAGCTTCTTTTTATAAGCCTGATGAAGCGAAACGTCTCAAACTTTTAACCAAGGTCACTCTTTGAGGTTTATACTGTATTTGCATTTCTTCATTTACGATCATGTGTGTGTATACGATGTAAGACAATACACTGGATTTTGTTACAATGTTTTGAAGTGCCTTTTACTTTCTGAATAACGTTGGAGGTTTGTGGACTTGACAATCCAGCCCTGCTGCTTACAGATCCAAGGATAAACAGGGAAAAAAGTCGACACCAAAACCCTTAATGCCGTGCGCCACTTACCCGAAACCTCAGTGTAGCAACAGCAAGAGAAGAATTCTGTTTCCAAAGGGACACTTCACAAACCAGGTTGATTCCGATCGGTTAGAGTGATAACTAGCTAACTACCGTTTCAGCTGCCGTTGTCACAACTTGTCTTATTTCAACCCCACTGCGTTATGGTTTTATCATGCTTGATTGTATATTGGTTTGCTATACCTCCACATATCGGTTAAAAGTGCTTCTAAAACTCGTGGGTTATATTTTGATGGCTTCCACTGTGTGTGTCGATCACACGCTGAGAGAATATTGCCTGGATGCTCATGTTCAGGTCTGCTGTGGAATTTCACTCTACTACACCAAATAAAATGAACCTATATTGACATTGTTAAATGCATTTGTGTACTTTTTATTAATGCAGTGGGAAGTTCTTTCGAAAACAATGACAAAAGACCTTTTATCTGAACTGGTGCTACTGAAATTAGACGTCGCTATAACAGAACTGCAGCCAACAGGGAACATTCTCAGAACGTTGGCTAATATTCTCTAAAAAGTTCTGAACGTTTAAACTAACATTTTTGTTGCTCAATGTCAATGTTAGGGAAACGTTCTTGCAACCTTAAGTTGTTAGCTGGCGGTGTTCAGTATGACCATTAAAACATGACTAGTTTTAGAATCCTAAATATAACTTTACTGTTGTGCTCTGTGCAAAATGAAGGTTGTATATTACTGAGATTTCCCATCTGTGTGGTACAAGCAATGGAAATTGATTCTGTCATGAAACGCAGTAGTTGTGTTTGCTCCAGAGATTCGGCTTTTGTCCAGTGAGATGTTGAAACCATTATCCCTGTACATCCCACTCTGCAGATGAAGCTCCGAAAACTTGCGCCGGCTTCCGTTAAAGCTTGTCTGAAACATTCATATAGTCCTCAGTTTATAATGTGGAAATACAGCACCAGAAATTCATAAAAATAATGCCACATACTCACTGGCATTTCATGAACTGTAGGCTTTTTGCTTCCGTATGTTTGATTTGTTGTTTGGTAAAGAGGGTTTATAATCTTTTTGCTGAAAAGCACAATGAGGCTTATTAAATATATCTAGAATTGTTTAGTCCCATCCATTTATATATATATATAATGTATACATATGTATAATGCACACACACGACATAAAACCGAACAGCGCATGCACAAAATGTAATGCAAAATATGCAAATGATATATTTGGTATGCGCTACAAATGTAAAGGGTTGGTCAGCATTGTATCCCATCATGCACTGGGGCTGAATGACACCGGTCACCTGCTCACCTGTATCCTCTGAAGCACTCTGGCTCATTAAAGCGATTCGGTAAGTTTTTATCCACCTTATAAACATCGCTCGTCTTCAGTTCAGACGTGTTCGCGCACACTGCAGCCTCAGTTTTGGTCCCCTCGCTAGCGCGGTGGTCGCCCATTGCTCAACTTGCGAACGCAAACAGCGCCTCTTGGTTGCTAACAACTTCGTAACTAGGTGACGTCATGCGCTTGATGTCACACATCAAGCTGATCACAAATTTCGGTGGCGGAAACGAGAAAATGTATTACAAATATTGGCTCTTTTTTAAAGAAAGTATTTATTTATTATTAAACATGTAGGTCTTTATGGGATTTTTTAATAGTGATCTTTCTTTTACACGTGACTGGATTTCGTCTTTTTGTGGTCACCAATAATACAAAACACAAGCTGATACATTTTCACAAGCTGACAAATGAAGAATTGCTCATTTAATCACCACTGGTTCTTAGCAAAATGATATTCACATGTTTAAAATATACGCATAGCTATTACATACATTTATACACAAAAAGGTTAAAAAAATACAGTTTATATCTACTTCGAGGCTTTAATTGGAAGTGATACTTGGATCTGACACATATGAGCATTAGATGAACCAGCAGTTCAAACATTCAACTCGTCACTCACTCGTGTGTACACGTCACTCGTGTGTGAGTTTCTCTCCATGCAGATGCATACAGCGCCACAGTGCATTATTACTCACGGTACGAGTTTGAGTCTGGCCTAGCGCGTACCAAAAGTAATAATGCACCGTAAAGCAGTTACATGAGATCACGTCGTTTTCCAGGCATGTCGCAATGAAACAGTCCGTATGCTCTCCAGAGTGTCGTATTGAACATAACAAATACTGTAGATGAGATAAACTCTCTTTATGATCCGTCAAACATAATGCCAGTCTGAGATATTATATCCATCCGTGGTTGCTGTGGTGACATAGAGAAAAAAAGTGCAATGGTTTATACGTATTCTAACTTTAATCATTAACATTGAGGCTTTCTGAATTAAACTGTTGCGATGTACACAGAATAATGCATAAGATACATTACAAAAGTCTAAAATACAAAGCCCCATATGCTTGTCCTCAAAGGGCAATACACATACAGTTATATGCACATAAATAAACTATGCGTATAATAAATGATTCAGCTGCACCTCAACGCCCTTCGTGATATTACGTTTGGTCGACAGAGGGCGCATTTTCTCGAGTCTTAAAAAATGACTTTAAAAGGTCATTTTTTAAGTTGCTACTCTTATATTTTGTGTGTATACTGCGAGCGGCGTTATTCGTCTCATCAGGACATAACTCATCAACCAGAATAACACTTTTTAAGTACAAAATGGCATTTTTAAATTATATATGCATAAAAATATATAAAATAAGGTTCCAGTTAAGATTAATGGGTGGCTTGATATCACAGACAAGTTATCTAAGTGGCTTAACCTTTGCACAAACTGTTAAAACAGTTAAACAGGTCAAAATGTAAAACTTACAAAAATGTTTCACATTGTTGATGTTAATAATTAGAATGACTGAGTACAATGCCATACAATGATAACAGATGCTATAGAAAGTGCAACCCAAATTTCTGGAAAATAGTTGGTTTGAAAATATACCTGAGAATGATGGATTTGCCTCCAAACACCTGCTGGTCTAGACCGTAGATCTGAGTTTTGAGGAGGCCATAGATACCACGTTTAAGATGCAGAACTTGGACTTTAATCTGGTCAAATCACTGTAGCCTGTAACTGGACATGAGAAATGAAATGCCTTTGTCATGCAAGAGGGTCTTTTATTTAACCTTCCTGTGGAAGTGAGGAATCAGGATGGTCATTCCCCAAACCGGAATTCCTGTGTGTGTTTGGAACTGATAAAACTTCTGTGAACAACAAACTCCCTCCAAACTTACTGACTTTTGTCAACGCTGAGAAGTTTCTAAAGAAATATGATTTATTTGAAGTTTTGCATACTTATTAAATTTGGAAAGAATAAGCATATGAAAAAAATATGAAGTTAAGTTTTGTTATTCAAACATTTTAAAATTTTAAAAACGTTCCACTAACAACTTAACAATGTTTTGATAGCGCTTTACTAGCATTATTGCAAGAACTTTTTTGATTACTTTGAGTGAATTTTTAGAGAACGTTAGCCAATGTTCTGAGAATGTTTCCTGTTAGCTGGGACCCTGCTTAAACAACAGCTTAAACCAGCCTGGTTTACTGGTTGAATAGTTTGCTAGTCCAGAACTAACCGTGTTTTTAAATATCACAAAACATGAGACTGATGTAGAAACAGCGGAAAAAGCTTAATGGAAAAAATGTGTTTATTCCAAACACCAAGCTTTATTTATTCCTGAATAATCACATTAGCAGGGGGTGAGAGAGAGAGAGAGAGAGAAGCAGCATTTCCACTATTGCAGGAAACAGGAAGCTGCTGCTGGATGAAGATAGCAGGTCCTGCTTCATCCGAACAATAAAAATCTTACCCAGTCAGGAAGAGAACCTGCGTCAGCACTGAGTGACAGATTTTAGAAAGACAAAATGGTGCCAAATCTGTTTCATTTATACACCTCAAGCCCAATCCTGATATTTCATTGTAAGAGTTGTTATGAAACTGTTAGGAAACTGAGCATTTTGAAACATTATCCCGAAATACTGCAAAACTGTTTCAAACTTTTGCCAGACTCTTACTTAAACTCATTTTTTGTTATGCTGGTTAAAGTCTCTTCACATCCTGATAGCGATCGCTAAATAATGTGCTCTGAATATATCTTCTGTGGAAGGCGCAGGACCATTAAATGATTGCGTCCGGTTGCAGAGCGCTCTGCAGGGAGGGCGGGATGCTTTTAAAGCTAGCTTGCTATTGCTAACCCCTCCGAAAATGCCTACCCTGCCTTTAAGAGCTCACATGTATTTAAACACTTAAACTACATAATAACAGGTGGAAGGGTTTATCAATGATCACAACTGACACATCATTTAAAAAGTCATTAACAAAGTTAGCTGGGTGCTAGTGTTCCAAACCCAGCAAGAGGAAAACAGTTTCTGTCATGGCTATTGGTAATCTGTGCCCATGTCTTGTATCAACTTGGCAGTGCCACTTCCTGTAGCCCCACCCCTCGCCTGACCCATTTCATACAACCAGTGTGGTATCAATACTTAGACTCGAAGACAGAGCGCAACAGATTTAGTGAACAGGGTTTTGGACAGGAAAGAAATTTTGGGAGACTGAGGGATGTAGGTTGAAAGGCCTTTGTGAAATTAGGGTGGGGCGGTCAAACATAAATGAAGACGCTATTCAAACGTAATGAACTTGTTTTGAATTCCTCACGCTCTGAATGGCGAGGCATTCCACAGCTTGAAAATAAAGACGAGAACAAACGACGGATATGATGTAAGAAATTTGGTTCTTTATCTGACATTCCCAGTCCTCACCTGCTGAACTAATCACACGCCTTCTCTCAAAATCCTTCTCAACTTTGCGCCTCGGACCGCTGGATACCTGTTTAGAAGCAGGAGGAAGCCATGAGGAAGCCATTTGTCTTGTCCGATTTCCTTTTAGAACAAACCAGCAAGAAACAGCCCAGCGCTTCACGTTCCAGTTGAGGATGTGACCTTTAGCACAGTGTACGAGGTTTTCTTGGGAGTTCTGAGAAAAGGCTCTTAAGCTTTTATATAATGGTGCTCAAAAATAATGCAGCTATTAAAGCAACAGGAGTCATGGAACATGTTTGTGTAGCTTCACTGCCAGAGGCTGATGCCAAGAACGCAGGTTCGATTTCCAGGGAACTGAACACAAACTGATAAAAATGTGAACCTTAGATATAAGTGTCTGCCAAATGCAAACATGTAAATGACTCTGGCTGCGCAGTCAAGCCTTGTTTAAATGATGGACTGCTGATGTCATGTTACATAACTGACTCAAAGAGCAGATCTGTCATACTGTACTAAATGGGGCAAGTTGTCACACAGGGAATGAACATTAGCAATTAATTTACAAGATAAACTGCAATTAAACCGTATTAAATTAGATGATTTTTATGAAAAACATGACTGTTCAGAGAACAGGGTTAAACCTTTTTGGTTAAAATTTCACTTTAAATATATATGTGATCTCTTGAGATAACATTCTCTTCATGTAAAAATCTGATATTTTGTAAAAATCTAAAACCTTTTGCTTTTGTTTGGATTTATTTCCAGCGGAGTCACAATATTTAAGAATGATGTTGGAAAAGAAACTGCACTTTTATGCTCATTTTATAACCACAAACCCAGAGGCAAATCAAAAACATTTCTGGGCCTTTCAGCACTTGACGGTTTTAATCTAGTGCCCTCTTGTGGTCACATATATGTCAAGCTCTGGCTGGCTGTAGTACTTTCCAGCTGATGTCAGGACCTTAAAAATACAATCTAGGCGACATTAAACACAGATTCACTTGTAACAATAATAGACTGCCATGTTTTTTTTAATTGTTGGCTTTAGATCTTCGTAATTTTCATATGTTCAAAAGTGTTATTTCACTGTATTAAACATACAATTTTGTTCCTGTAGCTCAGTTGGTAGAGCATTGCCTTGGCAGCGCAAAGGTTGTGGGTTTGATCCCAGGGGAACACACGTACTGACAAAATGTATATTGTGAATGTATTGTAAGTCGCTTTGTATAAAAGCGTCTACCAAATGCATAAAAATGTAAAAAAATTAATAAAATTATAGTACACTTTTGTTTTATTTTTTATGATAAACCAGAAAAATTATAATTAGGACAAACAGGATGTTTTAAAATGACCTTTAATTTGTTAAACTTTTACATAAAAACTGCCCAGTTTGGCAGACATACAATTTTGCCTTTTACAATATGAACGATTCGAGAACTGAAGTTCACGGTTTACGCACTGGTTAGTGTTTGCAATGAAGCCACGAGCCTTTCACACTTGATTTTGGCAGTTTTATGTTTATGAGGTCTTTGAAGGAAGGAATCCAGCGAATTCAAAGCACGATATACAGAAAAAACACACATTTCAGCTCTGTAGTGTTTCTTCATAAATGCAAATGACAATATGAGTCACTTTCAGAACCTATTATTAAAACAGCAGCCCAAATCTATCTTGAATGAGGTAAATACTTGTGTTTTAACACCAAAAATGAAATCAGAATGATGTCAACAGGGTCCAAAATTAACTTTCTGACGCATCTGACAGAAACGTGTGAAGTGACAAAGATTGCCAATCATAAACATACGTCTTACTGATAATATCGGATACATTGAATATCTTGGGACAAACAGCAGAGCGCTGTGTTACACGTACTGCAGTAAAGACTGTACAGTCTTTATAGAAATCTTACTGAAGCAAACGTCATTTTAAAAATCTCAACAGTCACTGATATTTCAGTAGAGCCTTCGTCTTTAAAGTCACCATGAAATCTAAATGTACTGTTCTTGTTTGTTATGGAATATTGCAGTGTTTATTATAAATAGGCATGTGTATATGTGCCCTCATAATTTTAATGTAAAACATTACCCTCCCCCACAAAACGACATCTCTTCTCTTGATGATGTATGTCTCTCCCTAAGGGCGGGGATATTTTGACTGTCCAATGGCCAGGCAGCTTCTATCCCTACAACTTCCAATGATCTAATCACCTCTCGAAGAATGAAATCAAGTCCCGCCCTTTATTTTTTCCTTATTCCAGAAGCCGTTTCACTTAGATATGCATAAACAGAAATAACTTTAAATACGATAAATTTATTCAGAAATAACTAAATTCATAGTGACTTTAAATGTAAGTGCTCAAGACATTTATATCAGATTAAAAACAGTGAGAACCAGATTGTTAGTTTAATACTGCAAGTAAACCCATGTATCACTCATGTAGGTCACTTTGCGAGTTTTAATGTTGGACCCTGGACAGAAATCATTCACAAAGTCTCAAAAGAAGAATCTAAAACAATGTAAACCATTAAAAAAAACAGGAGAGGGGTGTAGACAGGTGACCATGCAGATCTTTTCCACAAAAAAAAAAAACTTGAGATACAGTAGAGAAAAAACAGGCACAAACACGATTTTTAAAAGCTTAAGTTCAACCGCCAGAAGTCACAGGCTTGAACTTTATGGAGAACTGGACCCCTATGACTGGCACACACACAGAGACAGGGCAAGCATGCATGCGTCCAAACACATCACCAGCTGAAGATCACCATCAACATCTACTGGAGCACTGCATCACTACAGCTACACCACCATACACAGCCACATCCACTGAGAGAGAGAGAGTGGGTGAGAGAAACCAGTTGCTGGAGTGACACAGATGGATAGAGGGGTAGAGTCAGTGAGAGAGAGAGAGAGACAAGAGAGTGAGACAGAGAAACCAGTTGGAGTGTGAAAGAGAGATACAGAGAGAGAACCCAGCTGTTGGAGGAAGAGTGAGAGAGAGAGAGAAAAGTAAGAGAGTGTAAAAAGAGTGAGCGAGAGAATAAGAGAGGTGCATGAGCACTATTTGGGGGGGGGACTTTTTGACTTTCGAAGCATTTATGACAAATTTCAGAATTGTAAAATATCTGTCATGTCATCAAATGTAGCTTTAATGAAAAGCAACATAATTGAGAGGAATATACACACATTCACACAGCAATCACAGGCATTCGTAACTGTGATCAGAGTTAAAAGCACGTCATTTGCTTTATTTATTTTGCTTGTAAGTTGAGAAACATGAGAGTTTTTGGACAGGCTTTAGAGGGAAACATGACTTTAGCGAATCTCTACATTACTAAAAAAACTATTCCTGTGTGAACAGGGCTGTAGAGACACAGGAAAGAGAATGTTCATCTGAGAAAAGCTAGAGGGTGGAGAGAGACGGGTGAAGGAGAAAACGTGTCTGAGACACATGTGAGACGACAGGAGAGAAGGTGAGAAAGTGTGTTTGTGTGAGTGAAGTGACAGATCTTTCTTCCCTGAAAGGAAAGAGAGAGAGAGAGACAGAGAGAGAGAGCGATGCTTACCGCTTCACCTGCTGGAAAGGTCTAATCCTCAACAACAGCATCTCACAGAGCACTCACACACAATGTCATGCATTCATGAATTCATAAATAATACTAATAATAATAACTGTTTGCATTTCCTGATGGAAAGACCAGTGCTTGCAAGGCAAAGAACAGCATAAAACCCAACAGTGTAGAATGAAGAGGTTGGTCAGACGACACATAACATTTGCAAATAGTTTAATTTGCAAATCATTTATTAAGCAAACAATATTTGTTTAATAAACTGGGATAGGCCTTATCTACCCATTTAGCAACCTCAGGGTTTTTTCCAAGACATGCTGGATTAACATCCTTTAACCTAAACCCTACCCATTACCTGAACCCTAACCATAACTGACCCCTAAAACCAGAGGCAAATAATAGGGATTAGAGTGGCATACAAGCCCCTAACCCAGTCCTTATCCTAATCTAACACTGACACTAATCCTACAATCTGATTGGTTGATGGAAAAGTTTTAAGAACCAATGACGTTGATTCAGGACGTTGATCCATCTCATTTGGTCACTGTGACCGTACGTATACATGGAGTTAAAGAGGTTGCTAAATGTGTAGAACAAACCTATCCCAATTTATTATGCAAATATCACAATACCATTGTTGTGTGTGTGCTATACTGAACACTGAACATTCTACCTGTCAATTTAACATTAACATTGAAATCTAAAATCTGGTTGCTTTTTGTATGTGTCTGTTAGCATTGGACACATCTACAATATATGCTAGCGTATTCTCACAAATTAGCAAATATAACTTCACACAATTAAAATTTACAGTGGTTAGCTTCCAGGAAGATGCACTAAACTACTAATGAGTAATCTTGAGTTTACTAATGATTAGCGCCATGGTGGCACAAGTCACCACCATGACGCTAGGGTGTTGTGGGTAACAGCCAGGGCGTTGCTACGGGGTTACCAAGGTGTTCTGAGTGTTTCTGAGTGCATTAGTGTTCGGTTGCTTTAAAAAGACGAGCTCTTTTATATGTCCTGCCCCAACTTTCTGTCCATATAAGATTAAAATGAAATATCAAAATCACTGCTGCCTTGCAAACACTGTGTGAACTGAACCAACCAAAAAAACGAACCCATCATGTGTACAAATGAGTCCCACCTTTATCCCCCACATTTTTAGTTTCAGACTGCACGCACAAATATTTATTAAATCTAAGGTCTGAGGAAACTCCTCTGGGCTCTGAAGCAAAGCCAGGCAATAACAAAACATGTACAAGGCACACGATCTGTACCTCTGCAAACAATCCTACAGGCTCGGTTCTGACAGAAAGCAGCTACAGCACAAGGCTAAATATTCTAGGTCCATACGAGAAGCAAGCGTTTGCAAATACTCAGCGCGCTAGTCACGATAAAGTCTGGATCGGTTTCTCTGTCATACGGCGGAGGAGACGATTCAGCGAAAGTGGTCGTGTTAAAAATGGAATTTGCTGTCAGTTAGTTCCTCACAGGCCATTTCTCTGACTACAGTAACATGAGGAGGATGTGTGACACAAAGACACTTGCCCTGCCACTCCTGTGCCAGCCAAACACTTTTAGGGATCTGTGAAGAAAGAAAACAGAAACGAAAAGCAAAAAAGAAACAAAACAAAAAACATCACACAAGACACGTTAGACATGTTGCATAACATTCCTTTACAATCGACGACTGAAGAGATTCACACACACAATGAAACTACAGGTTAAAAACGTCAGAGTGTAAACCCACGACACTGTGGGAATCAAAGACACGGACCATATAAAACGATACAAAACAGTTAATATTTAGCTTCCACCACTAATAAGCAACTGACGCATATTTAACAGCTGCAGATAAAGCTTGTGAACAAATGATGAATTTGTGAAACAGCAATAAAAAGCCGTTCTGCTTTTAAAGCATGCATGTACAAATGCGACGTATTCCTATTACACACTGCAGTGGGATTTTCTGTCCCAAAGTTCCTGGACTATCTCTGTTTAACTTCATGTTCTGTTAGTTTTCCATGCTGGTCAAATGTACAAATAACATGCAACCACTTTTTAATTACTTAATTGCTTAACTACATTGAAAGGCATTGCGTTAACTATGGGCTCATGATTATGTATTTTTTACTTTAAAAATGGATCTTTGTTTTGTACAGCGGTAAGAGAGAGAGAAAGTCTCCGATATGCATGCAATAATTTTGACTTTTTGTCTTTAATGATATGCATTGAAACTGAATGTGATTTGCTGTGAGGGGAAAAGAAATCCTAAATATTCATGAGGTACAAGCATTCACACTAAAGTAAATGTACCTGAGAAAACATTGTTCTATTCCATCTCTCATGCATAAAATTCCCTCAAGTCAGATGGCTTAAGGTCTTAAAAAAGTACAATTAAAAACAAACTCTGACAGCTATTTAATCTGTCGTTTTGAGGCTACGTCTCAGGGCAGGAAATACTTATGTTATTGCCAGCAGGTCAAAGTATTTGCTTGTTCCTCTTATGATATTTCCTAATGGTTTATGTTTTAAACGAAAAGCGTCTGATTGCTTGTTTTGTAAGCGACATATGAATAAATGAGTAAATTTTGTGACGTATGAATGAACGAGTGAATTTTGTAAGTGACGTATGAATGAATGAGTGATTTTTGTAAGCGACACACAAATGAATATGAATGAGTTTGTGAGGGTATCCTGGTTACAACAGTAAACAAATATTCTAAATCGGAACATGATATGTTCACATAATATGCCATAATGCTAAATATCAACATGATATGTTGGTAAACCAGCCTTTTTCCATCAGATATCAAAATTACACACCAGTCTTATTGCCTAATTTGCCCTTATGAATGCAAACCATATTCACCACTGATTCACTTTGAGGGCAAAATTATTAAATATAAAGACGGACCAAAACTGTGCAATATGTTGCATGGATTCTTGAACATATAAAAACAGGAAGTGCACAGTCTACTTCCTCTATTAAATGAGGATGATGATGTCACGCTCATCTGCTGTATGTACAGTTAAACGATGTTATAAATGACCCCTCCGGGTTTCTCTGTCACGTGGAGTTATATGTATGTCATAGCACCTTTGGCATTCGCGTCCAAAAAGAGTTTGATGTAGGATGTGGGCACGTATCCTTCCTCGTCCTCGTTCCTGCGAACCCGGGTCCAGCCGTCACCCTTGTCTTCCTCGATTACGTACAGCATCTCTCCCTCACCCATCGAGATGGTGCCCTCGTTCTGGCCTACAGACACAAACACAGACACTGTGGCTAGCAATAGCAAGTTATCTTTGACAACATAAGATTCTGTCCTCCCTTTAGAGCGCTCTCCAAAACTCACGGAAGCATACCTGGCTAACAAGGTTGTTAGGAACATTTCCCTAACGTTTTCATTAGGTAACAAAAACAAAAAATATTCTTTTGAACGTTCTTTGAGTCATTGTTATGGCAACTAAATATTAATTTATTAGTTTTTAAAATGTTCCACGAACAACTTTAAAATAACCTTTTGTAAACATGAAAACACTGTTACCGCAAGAGCGTTTTTGATAACGTTGAGAGAACAAAACGTCAATCAATGTTCTGAGAACGTTCCCTGTTAGGTGTATATACATAGTGTGACAACATCCTATCGTTGCATTTAGACTGGGTAATTTCAGAAACGACCCTTTTGGCTTGTGTTTCTGTTACCTTCAAATGGATAAAGTGCTTTGCATGTCCCAATGGTGGGTAAGGGTTCTTCCTCATCGAAGTCCTCGTCAAACTCAGTACTGCGGGATTTGAACTGCATGGTCTCGGTTCCGGGCTCTTCCGTGTAGCTGCCATCCGGACTATGTACAGAAGACATGCAATACGTAAAACAGACAAAATTAACTTTGACGTTACCGTCAGATTACACATTGAATGTGTGAATGTTTCACATGAGCCTCAGCTGAATGATGGCAAATATGACTGTGGGATTAGTGTATAGATGTAAACAGAAATAGAAAAGTATACAAGGGGGCATAGAGCTGACGTTTCTATAGCACCAGAAAACTGTCAATTGAGTTTTTCTGACATCATCGGACGAACGTGATAACAGCTCTTATAAAAAATAAACATAAGCCGTGTGTTTCTAACATTGAGATATTTCAGAAGGATGTGCAACAGGTTAAACAGACCTGAAAACAGCTGTCTTATGCTGTTATTATCTGCCATTGTGGAATATTATTATTTATCCTGTTTTCTCGTGTCTCATTGTTACCGGACAGCCCGAGTGAGTGTCTGATCACCCAACAGTCATCACTGGAGTGTAAAAATGCGCGTTAGGTGTTCAGGTGTGATGTCAGAAAGTTGTTATAGCTGGGGTTAGCGTGGGGGCGTACATTATGTTACAGTACTGGAAAGTGACAGTATGTTTTCTTAGTATAATAAACGTCACGTTGTCACGTTGTATCACACCTTTAAAGAAATGAAACTGTTTCAATCATATTTTAAATGATTTCATTCATCGCTTGTTTTTGGTGGCCCCTACTGTCTAGGGGCTGAAGTACCTCTCTCGGTTTTGACCGTAGTTGTTTGTAAGAGGCATGTTGCCCTGTGAGTCGAAATGAGCACTCTGTCTTCTCTGAGGTTCAGATCCCTTCTCAAGTAATCTCCTCTCCACCTCCAGCAACCAGCCCTGAGAACATGCCAACAACATGTTTGTTTACTGTCAACCCTGTTATTTCCCATCATCCCCCAACAGAGGCCCTGAGAGCAAACCTCTGAATATTCCACATCTGATGTTCTGAACTGACCCAGTTTTTGCCATGGACATCAATCAGAACCAAACGTGCTTATCGTACCCATTAAACAATAATATCCTTTAATTAAACATCAATTTAATGCATCAATATTAAAATAATATTAATATTTTAGTCAAGTTAAGCAAATATTTAAAGATGCAATCTGTAACTTGTGTGGTTAAAGAAATCAGTTACTGAGCAAGTACATGACAGCTCAGTGTTTTTTCAAATAATACTTATTCCCAACAAACGGAGTTTATAATAATGATCTATAATTTGATCTGTCATTTTTGAGAAATGTCGTTTTGGCTGCATTTTATTTGAACATACATTAAAAAAATATTTCATGTTTCAGAAATGTTTCAGACAGTGTTTTGCAATTGTGTGGATCTCTGTAGCCAATAAACAATTCTCTGCACAAAAAAACGGTCAACACAAACTGCTTGTTGTCATCGGAAGTGAAACTGTGTTTAACACGCTGGCTTGTTTTTTGACCTCTTTAAAGGCCTCTGAGGATTGAATTTACCTCAAATTTCTGTGCCTCAAGCTGCAGTTTTTCCAGGCTTTGTGTGATCTCCTCCAGCCGTGGATCTATACTGTCTGGATCCCCTAAATGAGGATTCTTCATGTAAACATCCTTCATTTTAGTCAAAGCATCCCTGCCAATAATCAGTGAAGATGAGAAGTATTACACCACAAATCTACAGAATAACATAAACGTTACACACTGCTTGAGTAGCCTGAAGAGATTTTTGGGTTTTGAAGGGACTCCCCAGCTAACGGAGAACTGGCTAATGTTCTCTAAAAGTCATCAGAGACGTTCTTTTAGTAACATTAGTAGAATGTTTTTAACCCTATATATCACTTACGTAATGTTAAAAATATAATGTATATGTTACAGAGTTTAATAAGTTTGAATTACGTTCTTAGCCATAACGTTAATATGTCTAAAAAAACTGGATGTTTTGAATGTTCCTGGAACATTTTAAACATTTTTTTTAACTAACAGAAACATTACAGAAACGTCATTGCAACATAAAGCTGTTAGCTGGGACAAGCCCTGAAGAGATATCTGCATTTTAAAGGGACTTTGTGGTTGCTAAGATGTTAGGTGGTTGCTAGGGTGTTTATAGCTCATTCCTAAGTGCAAATTAGGGCGTTCTGGGTGGCTGCGAGACAATAATAAGCAACAATATCTATATAGTAGATCATTCTAGAGATTCTAGAGATGATTGTTGTAGAAAGAGACATGCAGCTGCTGGCTGGTTTACCTCTGATCCATCTCCTTCTGGATGTCCTTGTTAATGTCATTGAGTTTGGACTGGAGTTTCTTTCTCCTCTGTTCTGGAGGGAGGTGACTGTAGTCCTCCTGCCCTGTTCCCTGCAGAGAGACAGAGACACACAACCTCAAACACTGTCATAACAGCAACAGCGGTCTCATTTCATCTACTGCAATTAAATATTTTAAAAAAGAGGTGTTCAATAAATTCAGTGCACAATTAATCCATCTCAGACCTACGTAAAAGTTCAGTAATATAGATTTATTTAGTGGCTGTTTGAAACTTTGAAACGTGGGGTCTTAAAAACGATATTCGTGGCACGAGACGCTGACAGTAAGATGCTTGTTTACATAGGTCACAGATTTTAATAAATCAACTGAAATCTGATTCGGTGAGATTTTTGAAACAAAACTGTGTAAAATAATGGTTAGGATGTTATCACAGGGGTTTTGAGGAGTTTCAATATTAAATTAGACTTACCAGCTTTAGAGAAAGCTGTGAATGTTAAGACGAGAAAAAGAGTTAGAGAGCTAATAAGTTAATACACACAGAGAAAACAAAGTGTAGCTGTTAAGACAAAGAATCGTCCAATCAGATCGGCCCACAGGAAAGACACACAGGTGACACAGCGGTTGTGAACTCACCCCGCGCTTCAGGCTCCGCAGACAGTGCATTTTGTGTTTGGTGCCCATGAAGTCGTTGAGGCGCTGACTCAGGGGCTCCTTCGTCTGCTGTGGGGACTGAGGGCCGTTGGGGAGGCCCTCAGGGGAGGGAGAAGTGGGGGGAGGGGGAGGGGGCTGGCGAGGTGATGCTAACAAAGACATAAGCTACAGATGAGGGTGTGATGGAGCCACATTGAGGATGCAGGGGGGACAGGGAGAGAGGAGATGAAGAGAGAACATTAAAAAAAAAGCCAACTCATGCATTCCACACTGTTTGTGGAAAGCAAACCACAACAAAAATCTGACTAACTATTAAGAGCAGCTGAAACGCAGAAATAATTAAAGCTGAACTCGTTGTAGATTTAATTCACTAAAGTGTAAAACAGTTCCCTGCATCCCGACTGCCCCAATATAGCGATACTGGCTGAGCAGAGGATGTGAGTTTGGGGCGGAGCTATCTGTTTGTCTGACCAATGACAGACAAGACAAATTCAGTTTGGTGACACTGTTGGCAAGAGAAATGAAACTGCTCACCTTTAAATATTAAGGAATATTAACTATTAAGGATAGTTTAAAATATTTAAGACGATGGGTTTTAAGAACAGTTCCCCTAAAATAGAAATTTAATTTACAGCATATCTGAATATATTAAACCAGATTTGTCACTATCATGACTTTACCTCAATAGGCATACAGAAATGTCTATCGAAGCAATGTGTCAAAGCTGAAGTGGGTCATTTTTTATGTGGAAATTTTCCATATTTCCCCAGCTTTAAGTTCAAACACACCTGCAAGCCATTTGTAGATGAATTCACCTGAGACATGTAAACACTCTTATCAAAACATTGGCCTGTCTGAGCATCCCAACCAGCCCACACCATTACAGGCACATCCCAGCTAACAGGGAACGTTCTCTAACGTTCTCCTAAAGCTCTCTCCAAGTTATCAAAATTGTTGCTGTGGTAACGTACATTTTTTATTGTTTTATATCATATTTATGAAACACGTTATGCTTAAGTAGTTTTAACGTTTTAACGTTCTATTAACGTTCTATAAAAATTTTTATAGAATTAAAATATCTCTAAATAATGTTTCTATGGCTAAACAACAACGTTAGTACAACATATAAAAATGCTTTGAATGTTCCTAGAAACATCCTTTTAAAATAACTTTTTTAATGTTTTTGTTTGATTAATAGAAACACCAGAGAATCGTTCTTACAGCCTGAAACTGTTAGCTGGGACCGTAACCACAGAGCCACAAAAATTACACACAAACACATGAAATTAACTAACTAATTAACTAGGAAGTTAATTGTCAAATTCACTGTGCCTTCCCTAATGTATAAAAAAGCAAATTACACTAGTTGTAATTGATAGAATAACTTGATGTTATATAAGTAGTTTAACAAACTGTAGTTGCATGAAATAGCCATTGTAAACACTCATTAATGTAAACGACAGTGAAATCACTTTCGCATAAACAACATGATTATATTGATCTGTTATCTCTGCTACATATAAACCTACATGACTGCATCTGGATGTTTTGTTTAATGGCAGGTGCTCATGTGTTTATGATCCGTGTCCTGATGGTATTTCTGTACCTTATTTCTCTTGAGTAAAGGCCACAGTCGGCTGCGGCTGCGACGTCTGCTCTCCCCACGAGCGTTTAAGAAGCTGGACTCTGACACGGCCCTCTTCATAGACACACTGTAGTCCTCAAACTC
>JAZGTJ010006454.1:0-24899 GCA_036877575.1 Botia almorhae | reverse complement strand
ACAAAGAGAGAAAAACTCACTCTCACCGCAGAATTCTCACACGCCGACTCCACCCACTCACTCACGCACGCGCACAGAGAGAGAGAGAGAGAGAGAGAGAGAGCAAGAAAATGGAAAAGGACATTGATGGCAAGGTGAATGACACATGCCAACATTCATATGACAGAATGGGTTACAGCAACCTTTAAATTGGTGTTATTGTGGCTATAGGTTTTATCTGTGGTTTCAGATTCTAAGTCTTTCAGGAGAACAAAGACATTGCTTATGGCTTCAGACAACAGATTGCTGCTTTATCTTTACCAGGAAAGCCTATTTTAATTAACATCTGTCTAAGCCTTTAAATGAAGGAACAGACAAGACCATTGTTTCTGATCTTTGCTTTTGTCTCTCTACCTGTATACCTCTCCCTTTATACAAACGGTGCATTATATACACCGCACTGTTGTTTTTGTGGAAAAGCAAATCACAAGGAAATCTTTTAGGCTAGCCCACAACACACTGAAGAAAATGAAAGAAATGCCATTTCAATATTTTAGTTTTTAGCCTTTTTTTGCAAACACTGTAGTATAACCACTGATGTTTATTAGCCAAACACCTAATGTAGGAGCGTCATAATAGAGCATTTTCATTATATATAATAATCAAATTAGAGGGGAAATATACATCCTGAAGTGAACTAGCACATTCCCACCCCAGTTGGTTTGTCTCCACAAAGCCCATCTGTTATATAATATAAGGAGATGATGTTTCACTCACAGGTAACCACTGTAATTGCTTTTGAAGGCTGCAGCAGGCAGTTACTCTGCACAATAAAAGAGTGCGAGAGTGCCTGTAATTTGCTATATAGTTCTGACCAGTTAGCTGTAAATTACTGTAGCATTTTTTTCTGCTGTATCTTAATTACTGTGCCTGTGTTTGTCTGTGTCTGTCTGTCTATTAGTGTGTTATTATTTGATTAAATAACTCCAATGGGTGGTTGTGTGGTTATGTTGGATCATATTTTAACATAACCACCAGAGTTAGATGGGGATATATGTTAGTGGAGTTTTTCATCACAGAAAACTCCAAAGCCATTTAATTTTATATAGGCACGCCTATTAACCTGGGTGAAGTAATTGCCTTTCTTTGGGTTCCCTACAGGATTTCTTCTGCAGCCCTGTAACAGAACCAGATAGAAAGCAGCCCTTGTTCTTTGAGGGCCGTTATCGAGTTTGCACACCTCCAATCAGTGCTCAGCAGTGAGATATATGGCCAGTGTCGATCTGAAGCCCACACTCTCTTTTTCTCTTTTGCTGATATGGGGTGTGACGGTGTAGACAGGCATGAATACTGAGACAAAATGCTTTTTTCAAACCAGGTCCCCAGGGCATTGTATATATCTTGGTGTTATACACATTTTATTCTGTATGTGTCCATCACTGGGTTATCTCTTTACAGCTGGCCCTAAGAGATCTCTGCTCCAGCAGTGGCCGTAATGGCAATATCATTCCTCATCATTGTTTTCCTGTTACCATAATTCAATTTTCTCTCATTCTTTAAGTCTTGTTGAAATTAACCTTGGAATTCACCCACCCGATTATGAGCTTGGCCCACCCTGGCAAACCGCACAAAAATGTTTGGCCCAGTCCTATTTGGCTCACATCACATCTTCGAGCTGGAACCAGGCCTACATTTATTTTAAATACTATAATTAGGCAGATTGCTTGGATTCTGTCTTAGCATTGCATTGAGTTTTTTCAGTCTTTATAAGGTTCTGCAATCAGAAATATCACCTGTTTTCTGATTGATGCACTGTGGAGGACCATGTTTCTTCATAAGAAGATTCAAAATGGGAAAGCACCAGTGATCTTTTGTTTGATTAGGCTAGGCATAAGGGTTTGCTTATGCCTAGCCTATCATAGGCTGATGGCTTATTGGTTTGTGAATATGTCTGTGAGCATACTGTAGTGGCAGCCGTACAAGTGTATTTCTGGATATGCTCACAGTGTATAATCTACACTAGTACATATGAGCACAACAAGGTCATAAATTGACAGCTTTACTGCATGCTTAGTTTTTTGAGGTAGAGGTTCTCATTTCAAAGGTGAAGTATTAATATTCTAGTCTTTTGTGTTTGTGCTTTCTGGGGCAAAACGTTTTTGTCTGTTGGTTTTCAGACCTGGCCTTTCTGCAAATACCAGTCTCTGTTGCGACAACACAGCATAATACATAAGCGATACAGTGTATACATGCACAGAGATGTAGCAGCAGATGCAGTTCTAAACGAAAGAGAAGTCAACAGGGCCCCAGTCCAAAAGCACTCTTTTCTATCAGTGTTATTAATAGTCTCCTTTACATGACTTTGCTTTCCTAACTGGCCCAGAGATGATAATACGTTTATTGTATGGTAAAGTATCTTGCTGACCTGGTTGTGCATGTGTGTTCACACAGGTGTAAAGGAGCATCACACTACGGTCTCTCCACAGAGAGAAAACGGCGCTCTCAGGAAGGAGATTGTGCCGATAGCACCTCAGAGCTTACTGTGGCAGCCCTGCCTGGAGAGGGATGCCCCTCCTCTGCTATCGCCCTCTTATCAGATGAGCCTGGCCTGGTTAACCCTGCCTACGAGCCTAGTGTGGGAGACAACAGCCAAACTGGTAGCACCACCAGCCTGGCAGCCCGCAGTTCAAGGAAGAGTGAGTGTGAGTGCACACATTGTGTTTGTGTGTATTTGTGTATTTGTCTGCGCACTTGTGTGTTTTGTCTAAATACTGGTAATGAAAAAATATGCACACATACACACAAACATGCATGCATATTCACCTAGATAAATGAGGATATACACCAGTCTTCTATTATGTCTAAAAATTTAATTTTTTGCTTTTTTGTCTGTGTGTTTTAGCTTTTGCGGTCATCAGTGTTCCCATAAATAACCTAAAAACACATTTTTAGTACATATATATTATTTACAGCTTATACCAAAATGGCAGAAAAAATCTTATTATGCACTATGCACAGCTTTAGTCAAATCAAATGCTTTGCAGGAAAAGAATGCCTCTTTCCAAATGTCATAGACCTTAGACTAGTAATAAAAGTATACACTAAGTATACTACTAAGACAATCAATCTGATGTCAGTTGTGCAGAGTTGACCTCTGTGCAGTTTATATCATTTAATGCAGACTTGCTTGTCTGAAAATTTTTAAAGCTCAACTGAGACACTCAATTGACATTGCTGTTAAAGAAACAAAGAAGAGGTGATAAGAATACGTTCAAATATGCCATATAAATATTTTATGAGGCCTGTTCCTGACCTCCAGAATATAGCTTATATGTGTTGGATTGTCTGACATTCACTGGAAATGGAAGATTCCTGGAGAATGAGCACAATAAATACTGCTGCACCAGCATTTCTGACAATGGGTCTGGAAACTGTATGACACTGCATCCAGACAATCTGTCAATCTCCAAACCAACCAATTCCAAGTCTATAAGAGATTCTAAAAGACTATATAGACTGTACAAAAATTGCATAAAATGTTAAAGAGTTGAAGACAGTGCATAAGTAACTTTAAGTGTCCTGGTCTTGTTGGTTTTAGCAGGTATCCTGTCCTGCTCATGAGACCGACTGCAGACCAAGTAGACCTGCTTAACAAGCTAAGACATGAAACACAGTTTTGGCTGGTTCAATTGTTTTATTTTATTTATTTGAGCGGGTTTAGTTGTCAGAAACTTTAACTTTACAAACTCGAAATGCTTCAATGCATTTAACACAGACATGCAGGAAAAGTGGCCTGCACAATTTCATGCTGATTCAGGTCTAACGAAAACAGCATTTGCCACATTAGTGAAGTTTTAGTCTTACTGCAATGTATAAGGACAGCACAGATGCCTGTCTGTGACACCAGCAGATGCTGCTTATTTGTGAGATTTATCACAGGTGCAGTGTATTTTGATGATCAATAGCAATAGCCAACAAAAATAGGTGCAATTTGATTGGATTCTGTGTGTTGAATTTCCTGGATTGGCTATAAGTGGCCAGTAGAGTGTGTGAAAGACATATTCAGTCATGTTTGGGGAGAGATGTATACATCTGCTTCTCTTTCACTTGCTTGCTTCCTTCATCTTCTTCATTATTACACTCACAGTTCGTAACTTTGACCGAACATCAGCAAGAAGTCGCTCTTTCCGGCGTTTAAATCGAGCATTTAGTGTCCTGAGGAGAACCAAGAGTGGGACAGCAGTGGCCAATGAGACTACAGAGGAAAGGGACAACCTCAGAAATGCCAACATCCCACCAGAGGGTAAGTGTCTGGCTATGTGGCAAATACTGCCTATGCACCTTTTTGTATTATAAACCCTGCCTAAAACACATGCTGACATTAGCTGGTGCAATCGGTCTCCTAGCCTGGCCAAGCTGTTCTTCAGTTGGTCTAGCTGTTCTCTCAGCCTGCTCAAGGTGAATAATGTGTCATTTGAGATTTGAATTCAATTCTGTTCTCTAAAATATATAACAACTCTGTATTATAGAGGACAGTTGGTAATCCCAGTTGTGACTATGAGCATAATAACCTGTAAAACATACCACTGGTTGTACCACTTAATTGCACATAAAACAATATAAAAGTATGTTGAGATTAAACTTGGCATGTCACAGCATATTTAAATTTATTTAATAGCATGCTAAAACAATATCAGCAGATATTAAAGGAGAGTTTGTCAGAAAGTGACACTCTGGTTTGGGTCCACTCAGCATCGCAGTAGCATATGGTCCTTTAATAATGCCTGACATTACTTGTCAGAGAGAAAGAGAGAGAGAGAGAGAGAGAGAGAGAGAGAGAGGGAGGGTAAGAAGGAAATGAGGTTGTGTTGAGACTTTGACAAGGAATTGGACAGCTTTTTAAATGTATAAGGTTAATTGTGTTTGAGAGATTAGAAATTCAAAGGAGGTTAAAGAAGGGTGTGTGGGTGTCTATGTGTGCATTATGTAACATCCTCAGGTTGCAGTAGTAATAAGCTTCACTTTCTCTCTGCCAACAAGCAATCAGAACAGATGAGAAAATATAGACTTTAAAAGAACGAAAATGCAGATCATGGAGGACAGGGGAACACAAAAGAGAAACACAGAGAGAGAGAGAGAGAAAATAATGGATAAAAGGTGGTTAGATAACAATGAGAAAAGAAAAATCTGATTGTTACCAGATTCAGCTGTAGTGTTCAGAGCATCAGGTGAAGGCACAGGTGCACTATGATTCTTTCACCCAGAACAAATTTGTTTATGAAAATACGAAGCCCCAGATACTTATGTCATGTTTTTAATGTAGGGATTTAATTTAACTGAATAATTTTGTGGATGTATGGATATTTTGTTACATAATGCAAAGTCATAATGTGACTTGTGTTTTAAATTTTACCCTGTGGCTGCACATTTATGCTTGAGCTTTGGATCATTTTTGCAGATGCGGTTTAATAAAGTTTAATATTTTATTTCCTCACTGGAAATTCTGTTTAGTTTAGAAACAAGCTTCAGAATTATGTAATTACAGTCTCTCAAACTAAACACTTTATAAAAACGGTGTGGATTTTGTTTGAGAGGCTGTAATTACATAATTACATCATTTTTAGCTGTTTAATTTTACTGTTTTTAAACTCTATTTTAGTCTGAGCAGATGCCCTGTTTACAGCACACACAATGTTTGCACACACTATGAACCTCCAGAACGTGATGGAGCTCAATGATTATAGACTCTCTCTTTCTCATACAGTATTTGCATTACCTCAGCTGCACCATCTAATCCCTGATGGAGAGGTCACCAGTATTAAGATCACCAGAGCAGATCCCTGTGAACCTCTGGCTATTAGCATTGTTGGTGGCAACGAGACACCTCTTGTCCGCATCCTTATTCAGGACATCTATAGAGAGGGGGTCATTGCTCGGGATGGAAGACTGCTTCCCGGAGACATGATTCTCAAGGTGCGCAAGTTTGGCTGAGAAAAATGACATTTGGTATTACATTCTTGTACAGTAGGATTGATTTTTCCTGGTCTTGATAGCATGTTACCATGTGATGTTTAGAGGGGAGTGTGTGCGGATTTTATATATAGTTGGGTTTGGTGGAATCTGTGAACTTGATATTTTTTGCATTAATATTTGGGAATAAAAATGATAATTCTGTCAAATGAAAAATGTGTTAAAATGTGTTTAATCTGTTACTTTCTTATTGGTAGCTGAAACCACATATAAATTATGTAGAAAACAGCATGATAGAGGCAGGGCATGTGTAGAACGTTATAAAAGATGAAAGCTTCCTTTGCCTGCAAACTTCACATGGGCCTGCTTGTACTGTAGCAATTACAGATTGTATCTACTACCGGTGCCATGACCTAGTGATTAGTGCATGCTTACACATTGAGCTGCAGTACTCACTCTCTTTCTCTTATTTAATTTCTGTCTTTCTCTCAGGTAAATGGTATAGACATCAGTAATGTGCCTCACTGTTATGCGATGGCAGCTCTGAAGCAGCCCTGCACACTCCTGCGCTTGACCGTACTGCGGGAGCAGCACCACCGATACCGATCTCGCCACCACTCTCCCTCCGATGGCTTCCCCACCCACACCCCCACCATTCGAGATGACAGCCTGCATGTAGTCCTTGTCAAAAGGACTCCGGATGAACAGCTGGGCATCAGGCTGGTGCGCAGACCCGATGAGCATGGCGTTTTCATCTTCCACCTGTTGGAAGGGGGGCTGGCCGCCTGTGATGGCAGGCTGAGGGTAGATGATCGTGTACTAGCCATCAACGGACACGACCTGCGATACGGAGCACCAGAGCATGCTGCGCTGCTTATTCAGGTGAGGGGCACTGTGGGATGTGGGAAGTTTACCAGAAGGAACCATGGCATGCTAAAAATCCAATCCTTGATTCCTTGGTCATGAGAATAAGAGGGTGTCGTGATTGTGTTTAGTTATGTATTTCAATGTGGTGGATCTTGCTAGTCTTAAAGTTGTTTTTATCAGCCTGCTGCTTCCTGTCTGGTGTAGATTGGTCTCAAAGGAGCCAAGATGGCTGCTCACAAAAGGCAGTTTCTGACACAGAATAACTACTGGCAGGAAACTTATGAAATTAGTCCAGTTAGGGTGATAAGAAGCTAGGACCACTCAATTAAATGACAGCGACAGGGCTTTAGACTCTCAAGAACTCCACAGGATCAGAATGTAAGTGGGGATGTGTGACTGAAACTAACACAAGCTACAGGGTTGTGAGAGGAAAAGGTTAATGAAGTATAAAGCTGCAATGCACTTCAGATGGAACAAGAAGGGTGGATAAGACAAAGAGCAAATAAGAAAAATAAATAAGAGAAAAACTAAAGCCCTGTTTTAGTGCATACCAACACACATACTGCAGCATGTTTCTCAAATCTGCATATATATTGGTTTTATTTTAATAAGTACACACTGCTAAAATATAATCACACATTCACAGAGTCTAAGCTGTAGGGCAATGGTAGTCATCACAACATTTGATAATTGTGGTTCCTAGACTTCCATAGAGTAATGGGACATTACGTACCCACACCGGCACTCTCTTTGAGGTATAAACAAGCTAATTCAATTTTTAAATGTTTTAGAACCACTCACTCTATAATGAAGTTGTTGTTTGCTCTCATCATGTGTTCAAAAAGTTTATTTTTTCAGGGTTTGCTGACCTCAGCTGGTTTAAGTAGGTCTAGCTGGTCTACCAGCCTAAAAAAGCTTATCAGCTAGTTAAGGTGGCTGGCTAGTTGGTCTCCTAGCAGATGCTCCAAACCCTTTAAAATCAAAAAGTTGTTTAACGGCTTTAAATAACTCTAAACTTGCTATGCATTCTTCAGGCGAGTGAGGACCGCGTCCACTTCATTGTGTCCCGCCAGACTCACATCCCTACTTCAGACATCCTACAAGAGGCACCATGGAACATGGAAGGACCACCACCCTACTCACCTGTAGATATTGAGCACTCTTTACTGGTGAGTATCATACACACATGCACAGATGGAAGCAGCACCCTGTCTTTGTTTCCTATCCATCTACAGCACTTATACTCTTAAAGATTTGAGAAAAACCTATTACTTCTACATCAAAGAATAAACCAGTCAGCCAGCTTACACACACATACACACACACAATCCTCTCAATAGTACTATTCAAACCGATTAATGTAGGAAAACACAGCAGGGGAAAACAGCCTTGGCAGGGTGCGTCTTCTTTGCGTCTTTTAAGATTTACTGATTCCCAGTATTTGAACTGGCATTTCCCTTTTCTAATAAAATTCAACTTCACAGCTATTTATTAATCTCTCTCTCCTTTATTATCTCCTCACCATATTTTCAATCTCTTTTACTTTTCCACCTCTTGTTTACTCTTGTTAATTTATTTTACACACTTTAAGAGGTAGAAACATTCTGGCTTCACATTATAAAAGGTTTTTGCGCCTTTCAATTAGATACAGCCTAACACACACTTTCTCCACCAATAAGCTCCACACAGTAACAACACAGATCAGATTTTCCATAGCCTGAGGTGCAGACCAAATACAAACAGCCCTTTTATTGAACTTTAATAACGGTTTGTTTTAAGTTAAAACTTAGCTGTGTTCATTGTTTTTAGAGAATAGCCAAGGCTAAATTTGGCTACCATCAGCAATATTGCAGCGTTCTGCAAACTCCATCATTTATTATAAACACACACACAGGCTTCAAACAGTCATCTGATTAGAATTTGTTTTCTTAGTTTAGTTGTCAAGAAAGTATACATTTATCACATCAGAGTTTAAAAACAGGTCACAGATCACAGGTCACCAAACCACATAAATATACACTGCATTTTGTTTCCAGGTGTTTTTTCAAACTATGGGAATGTTTGAGATTGGAAAAACTTTTCAGGTTCAGTAGTTTATGTAATTTGTCTACTAACAATGTACATGATGTAACAGCAAACATTGAACCACACTGTCATTCCCATGGCGTTTCACCTTATGTATTTTGTTTGATAACAATCTGTTGTGAATGTCATTTTAAACGTATTTGGAAATTGCAAACTGTGTTCTTCTGCTAAAGCTAATTTAAATTTCAAGCATTTTATGTATCCTTAATACACTATTAAATACTATTATTACACTTTTGCATAATCTGACAAATTTGAGAATTTAGGATGTATGTATACAGTATATATTACAAATATATTTATAAAATATTCACTAGAGAATTTATATTTACCTGGATTTTTCTTAATTTATTTACACATTATAGTTTAGATGAAATGTGATTAAGAAGGTAAAACAACGTCTATGTATAAAAGGCATTTGTAAAGTAGAAAATAAATGAATACATAGCAACTAAAAGTAAACATATTTAATAAAGACATAGTAAGATGATTTTAACTTTTAATGTTACCTTTTTATTTTAAATGGAAAAACTGAAATCTGTCAGTTTTAATAAAAAAGAGTTGCTCCCGCAACTCTTGAGACATAAAAGTGGCCAAAGTTAAAGAAATATCCTTCCTGTCTGACCACTCCAGGACTCATGCCAAAAGCCTGCCTGTTACGAGAAGATGGTGACTCTGCTAAAGGATCCTTATGATTCCCTGGGTATGACAGTCGCCGGGGGAATGAGCAGCAGGGGGTGGGACCTGCCTGTCTATGTCACCAACGTCGACCCCAACAGCGTGGTGGGGCAAGAGGGCTCAATCCGCAAAGGTAAAGCCTCAAAGAGTGTGCTTAATCTATTGAGACATCTGAGCCAAGCACACCTGTTTCCAAGGTGCCCCTCTGATCTTTCCTCTTTTACTTGTTTTGAATACAAGTAAACACATACAATCAAAGACACACCTGCTAATGCATATGTATAACCGTCATCAGTTCTGCAAATATATGCATATAACACTGGAAAATGACACACTTGTGCAGCAACACACTCCTACTCGTACACCTGCCATACTGGCAAATCTGTCTTTCACGCTCACACACAAACATAAAATCACAGAATCACAAACACAAACTGATCAGACCGCTATTGAGTGCATAAAAGTTTTTATTTTTGCAGGCTTTTATTTTTGTCGTGTGATATGCATGTAGGCGTGTAATCACAGGTGTGATCTTATATAGACTGACTTATGTATGCCACAAACAAATACATATACAAAACTTTGGGACTTTGTCTCTATTTGCTGTATAAGGTGGATAAAGGTGTTGAGCCCAGTGTTGGAATTATACCAAAGTTTCCAGAGGGTCTAGATATTTGGGAATAAAGCAAGTCAAAAATGTTACTCTGGTCCTTGGAATTTTTGGCTGCTACATTAGTCATCCTTTCCAGTATGCGTATTACAATTAATAACAGTGAAAAGTAATTCTTAATAGATTATTAATAGAGTATTGTAGCCATAGGAACAGTTTGCTAAAGATAACTGATGTTATAATTGATGTCTTTCTAGTCTTATTTTAGTCTTACAGTCAGAAATGGGATAAATATTGGGACTATTATATATTGGTTTATGGTACTGGTAAACAATCCAATTAAACTGAATTAAACTTTACTTTGTCTGCAGTAAAAGCAAAAAATAAGTAAAAATAAAATCACACGTTTAGATGTTGTGATTTCACGTGGATTTTATTAAATTTTGCTGCTGGTGGTGTCCACTGCAATTTCTTATAATTTATCTTATTTTGTTCAATTGATAAAAAATACATTTCTAAGATGTTTCATCTATTTTATGTGTGATTAAAAGAACATTTGATAGCTTTTAAAGATGTGTTTAAAGGTCTTTAGGGTAGCCCCCTCCTGGCCTAATTTTAGAGATAACATAGTGTACTGTGACTGGAACTGGAACTGGGGGTCTCTGCTCCCCTTATTAACCCCTGTAATTTAAACACTGGATAAAGTGGTTTAATAAGACTCATATGGACGAGAGAAAGTGTGTGTTTGTGCGTACTGAGTCTTTCACTGTATTTCAGTATGTGCCTCTCTCTTAAACTTAAGTCTCTCACAAAAAATTCCCTTTTGTATTTAATTTCTTTCACCCACTGTTTCTCTACTTCAGAAAATAATAATTTTGTATTTCATATTTTAATTAATATAAAATTATATTCAAAGACAACATGAAATGAAAATGGACCCAATTTACATTTTTAGAAAGACTTTAGCCAAAAATGAGAGAAAAATAGAGAAATTTTGTCAAGTTAAAAGTGATCAAAAACACCATAGCATTATAAAATTAACACCAAAAGCATTATAAAATAACTCTCCTGAAACTGCATAATAGCTTTGAGTTAGAAACAGGTTTGGAATAAGATGTGGGTGAGTACACGAACTGTGACACTGTGCACAAAACATTGGTGCATTCTGAAAGTGAACGCATTTCATTTTGTCTTTATGCTGAACAAAGAACATTAGTTTGACAGCTGGACATTTAAATAAAAAAATGTAAAATAGTTTAAATCATACAACTGTCGTGTGTTGTTTCAACACAATTGTGCACTGCAACAACCAATCAGAAGCAATCTTTTGAGTGCCACAGTAAGTTGCTATCTCCCTCTTTTAGGTGACATCTTGCTAAACGTCAATGGGGTTGACCTGACGGGTGTGACTCGGAGCGAGGCTGTTGCTAACTTGAAGAACACCTCATCCCCGGTGGTCCTGCAGGTGCTAGAAATGAAACTCCTCAGCGAAAGCTCACTGGACTGCATGCCCCTCCTGCATTCCCCCTGCGCTCTCACACCCTCTCCCCCTGGAGATATCAAGCAACCCCTGCCTAATAATGACTACTCCCCTCTTTGGGTGTCCTGGCTTCAGCTGCCCAGGTAAAATAAAGTGACTACTATAAAGTCTAGTCAAGTTAAATCGACCTCGTAGAAATGACTGGAATAAGATATACTTTAAGGAAAATCAAACCATAAAATCATTTAAATTCATTGCCAATCAGTTCCCTTGACTTTTTTTTTGCTCTTATACATTGTCTGTTTCTACATCATCTGATATTTCAAAGGTACACTCTCAACCTGAGCTCTGAGCTTTCCTGCTGTATTTTCCTTCTATATTTTAAATGCCCATAACAATAAATTTCCTTCAAGGACAAGTCTTACAAATTGAGTCTTTCAGTGTTTTCAACTTGCTTTTTCTCACAGTATATTCACAATCTTCTTGTTGATCTTTCATTTATTGTAAATGTTTTTGTCCATTTCAGGCATTTATACTGCTGTAAGGACATTGTTCTTCGCAGAAGCACGTCTGGCAGTTTGGGTTTCAGTATTGTAGGAGGTCAGGAAGAACTTAACTGTAATCAGTCATTCTTCATACGCTCCATCGTGGAGGGCACACCTGCTTATAACGATGGCCGAATACGGTACAGATACTTAAAATATCTTATTTTTTAATAGAGATGGCCACAAGTGCACAATTCCTTAAATTTGACAGTAATGATCAATCATTAAAAACAGCAAAAACTGATTTTTCCCCCCAAACTCATAACAACTGAATTTAAAATCCAATTGTTTGATGCATTCTTCCATTCAACAGTTAGATGGAGCATAGCTAAATAGATCTAAATAAAGAGACATTACATTAACACACCATTTTTATTATATGAGGCTTGTGGCACTGAAATATCTAAATATGTTCAACTGATGTAAATGTACCTAGATCAACAATTAAAAAAATAAAAGTAACAGTTCTGATTTGTCTGTCCAATACTTAATCAGTCAAAATGGCCAAATTGCCCATGTCTATGATTTAATGTTGGAAAATATGCTTTATGTAAAACACCTATAGATAATGGCTTAATGCATAGCTAGTATAGTTTAGTATAGTTTAACATTTAATAGTTAAATGTTTTCTTCATCTTTTGTCCTTTTTCTCAACCTCCACATCTTCACGTCATGATTTCATATTCTGAAACTTTCTCTCTGTGTTATAAGCTGTGGGGATATCTTGCTGGAGGTAAATGGAAAGGACACCTGGGGAATGACACATACAGCTCTGGTGCGTCTGCTTAAGGAGCTGAGAGGACGGATCACTCTCACTATCGTTTCGTGGCCTGGCAGCCTGCTATAGGACTACTCTGCATGGTGGAATGGGTTTATCACAATGACCCTGCATTTGGGGATGGAGCTTATAACGCGTATATATATTGACAACAAAACTGGTGGATTTTAGAATACAAGGCTTCCTTTAGAGGCAAAGCTTATGGAATAGACTGCCTTAGGAAGCAAAAAATGACACATGGACCTCACTCAAGTTCTAGGAAATTTGAGGGATCGCATGAAAAGTGGAGCTAATGACATGACCCTGCACCCCAGGAGGCATGTTAAGCAATAGATCCAAAAATTAGGAGGTGTTTTTTGATTGTCCTTCGTTAATGGACAAGGCAGATGTTAAAGATAACATCTGCCAATGAAGAAAGTAAATGAGAGGAGATTGAAGGTGGAGCTTGTTCAACTGCACTAAAGAGATATGACTTGGGATGGTCTAAAACAATATTCAGAAGAATGGAATTAATTGTTCTAAAGACACAATAAGGGGAGCGTCTGTCTATAAATGAGTCAGAAATACATGTATAAACATGGGCACTGTGCTATATGTAGTCAAATTGTGTGACTATCATTGTTTCATAGAGGCAAAGTAAGCCATGTGAGATGTTGTGGCTCACAGGGATGCTGGGATGTGTAGGATTTGGGTGGTAAACACACATATTGCCAATTCCATTAGTTTTACATGTTAGAAAATGCATTGAAGTGGATGCACATTTCTCTACTATAAATGTCAGTGTCTGAAAAAGGTAAATTCAAGCACTTGTACTATGACTAATGTTACTTTGGTTTATTTCTCTCTGTTCCTATGGCTTTTGGATATCAGCTTTGTTTTGTTTGTCCTGAAAGTGGCTAACACTCTCTCTATCCTCTGGAATGGAGACACATTTACCAAGTAGTTCTATCTATGTTGATCAGTTTCAGATGCTGTTGCTAAAAAAACAAACTATAGTGAGTAAAAAAAGAATAGCAACTGAAATAAGATTTTAAAAGATAAAGCAATGTTCATAATCTATTTTACAAATGGAAGATAACTTATAATGCTTATAACAATAATGTGATATTTTGGCGGCCTTGCTGATTTTATTTTTTACTTTGGAGAAAAATGAGATAATGATGTGTGACAGACTGAGTATGTTTGTGTGTGTAGGTATCATTATTGGTAGGGTGCGTGCTTTGGCATCTCATGCTTTGGCTTGTGCAGTATACTGTATCTGTTGGTACCTTTGGTTCAATGATCAATAAAATCATTCTACAAGGACATTCGTGTGATTTTTTTTTTAGCTAAGTGTGTATAAATGTCAGTGTACAAGCTGACCTTGACAGAAGGTCGGTACTGCTGCTAGCATTCTCCACAATTAATCATTGTTCACATACTTTTGCAATGACTTAATCATGTTTAAAATATTCAACAAAAATTAACAAAATTAAAATTTGACACAACAAAAATACCATTTCGTATTATCAAAACAGGCTTAATGATTTTCAAGTCATTTTCAAGTACATGAATAAACCACTTGAACCACTTTTCTTTTTATTAAAATGGTTTTGAAGAAATTAAATCTTAAATCTCTAAAAATGATTCATAAATTGGCATCAGGCTGCTCAAAATTGATTACCAGTTGGTCACTCCACAGTTGGTCGCTCTGACTGGTAAATAGACTGACAAGCTTTAATTTAAATACCTCCTATTGTTCATCAAACAGGTTCACCAAGTGGTCAAAAAATTACTTGGTGGCCTCTGATTGGTTCTCTTGATCCACACTGGGCTCTCTACTCTCTCGATAATGTCTGGAGCACTGGTGCCCGTGTCTCCTGTGGCTTTCTGCGTCATCACTATCATTACGCCTCCTACTGTTGCCACTAAGAGAAGGACGTGGGGGCACAGTCACATGACATACTGTTTATACAGTATACAATGGTTTTATATGATTGTATAGCATGTCTTTTTAAAGCTATCAAGCGTGTATGTGTGTTATAAGTGTCACAAATTAACTTTTTTTTTAGAAATTCACATCAAATACAAATGCAAAAGAATACCTTTAAAATATCCAATCTATATGAACAATTATGCTGCTCTTTACCATCTATCTTTTCAATTTTTATGCAATTACTGTTTTAACTTTTGAAGTTGTTAGGAGTATTATACATCAATATATAATGTTGAGTAACAGATTAGGAATTCATTATTGGAGCATTTTTTGCCTTCACAATATAAATATTCACATTTACATTTATGTATTCGGCAGATGCTTTTATCCAGACCAACTCATTTAAAGCATATGTTTTATCGGTACCCATGACTTGATCTTCCACCTTTGGAAGTTTCTGACACTGTATACCTAAAAAAGTTTCTGACACTGTATACCTGGGTTGAGGATCTGTGCTGTTTATTTCTGTTTTCTTTCTCATCATCTGTTTATTTCTTCCTGAGCTTTCTCAATAGCTCACTCTTCCATAGTGACTGCGATCTCTGTGTCGAGATGGGGGGCTTCTTTTCACTGCACACATAGTAATAATGAGGGAAAATAACACAATGTCAAAGAATGCATTCATGTATGGGTAATAATCTGATCACCAAATGCTGCCTTTATCAAGGGATAAAATATTATTAAGTATCATAAAGAGTCATTGAATTCTACAAGATTTGTGGCTTCACATTTTTCAAGAGATTTAGTTTGAGCAAGCATTAGATTAATGCATTTACAAGGCAAAAATATTAAAGGTTGTAGCTTTTATGATGTTTTCCAATGAAAGCCTGTTAAGTGCATAATTTAAACAAGTTACAGCCGATAAGAAAAACACAAAAACACATGGAGACAGATTCCTCACTGTGATCACTCTGTAATTAGAGTAAGCTGAAACCCTCGGCCCTCAGGTGCTGTTATAGATTTGTACTGGAAACACTAATTACATGACAGGGGACAAAAGAGCATGTGGTGGCAGTGGTAGAGTGTGATTGCTCTACTTTTGTTTCACTTAAGTGCCACATTTCCTCTCTCTGTGCATTTCTCTTTGTTAGTCAAACAATCTCTATGTTATTGTTAGCAGCGTGTGTTAAAAACCCATCATGCATCTGCATCTGTGCCGATGTGTCGCATACTGTTGCGAATTCTTCTCTGTGCTATTAATACTGGTTAAAACCATGTTCTTTGGGACTTTGCACGATGCACGATGAGTAAGATGTCACATGATTGTGAGAGTCACTAAGTGAGTGTGTGTGTGGATGTCGTGCCAGCTGGACTGAAGACAAGCCTGTTCTCTCGCTAAGCCACAGGAATGAGATCATATCTAGGGGACAAGTGTTCACCAAATGTCCAACTGGAGAGCAAAAAGGTGAGAAAAAGTGAGAGGGAGAGTAAGAAAGGAATGTAGAATTCTCATTGTTTTCACCTGGTATTAAGATCTGTTCTAAGCAATTTGATTACAAGCTGTCGGCCTAGAGACATTGCTGTTTACACCTGATAATAACATCTCATAGCATCTCAAACATGCCTTTTCAGATTTTATCACTGGATTTATTGAATTTTACAAAATGCAGTTTTTGAGTAATCTCAACACAAAAAGTTTCAGACCCCAATAACACATATTTAGCATTGTCCATTTGATCAGATCAGATTCCTTGACAAAAAAGTTAGCGACGTGTAAATGTGGCCCTCGGCTTAAAACTTATTTTAGGTTGTTAGGTTCTCAATGTGTTCTACAGAGAGATGTGAAAGTTTTCTTAGCATATGCTAGAGAAAGGGAAAATGTCCTCTCCCATGTGGTGAAAAATCAGGTGGTTTGTGTGTATGTTGTAGTTTATTCAAGATGTGGTAGACAGAGATTGATTTTGATGGTTCTGTGTTGATGTTGTATAAAAACAGTGATGTGGGTGTATAGCGGAGAGGACTCACAGGCTGAATAAATATGTTGGTCAGTAGGCCCTTTGAGCAACAGCACCGGCACTAAGCTGCTAACATACTCTCAAAAGTCTTGGCATGTGTGGGAGTGTGTGACAACTTCAGTCCTAGTTTAATTGGTGTCGGGCCAAAAGTGTGTGGGTGCGTGTGCGTGCGCACGTGTCCTTGAACAGCCCCAGCAGTGAGTCAGAGGAGTCATGTTGTGATTTGGCAGTCGCTTTATTTAACGTTTTATTTAACATTTTCACTAAAGCAACGCTAAGGCAGTGATCCCCAGGGACCTTCCAGAATGTTCCAGGGGGAACTTGCAACAATTTCTGTTTTGCTTTAAAAAACAGAAAATATAAAACAGATATTATGACATGAAATTCAGGGCTGTTCATACAATAAATGACATACCACACATATAATCTTGTACTACATTCTTTACTTAACTTATTGTCACTTTAAGTATCACAAATTGTGTTGCAAACTCTTTTTAAAGCAAGTGAAAGCATGATCTGTGATCATGATATTAATTGTTTTTAGTTTAAAAGTGAATCGTAGTTATAATGCCCCTTTAAAAAAGTGTAACTATTATACAAATAACACAAAACGACAAACTACCTTATTACTGACACAACATAAAGAGTTTTGTCATTGCGTGTGAAAATGAGAGAGGATGAGAGAGATGGTCTTGAAAAGACAGCATATGTGACCTCATAAGTGTGACAGGTCTGTGTGGTTTCCAGCTGTTCTATTGACCTGTTTTAATCTCAGCGCTTTCCTCATCTGAACTCGCACTGAATGTGCTGCCACCAAAGCACAGCCTCAGTCAGAAGTTTGCACAAGTATGCGTGTCAGGTAAACGGGAATGAAATACAGAATGCTTTTGACGTCAATAGCTCGCTAACTCTGTGATGCTGGATTAAAAATCAAAGGGGACACAGGTATTGGTATTGTATTGTCAGAAAATTGTCTATTTAAAGGAGCTATATGTTTTGTTGTAAAGGGGTTGATAATAATAATAATGTTTCCAGGAATGCTGTCTTTTTGTTGTCTAAAAGCCTGTGTCAGTCTTTCTCATTTTCTTTTCTTTTTGTCTTTCTTTGATCTTTGACCTTCAGTTGTCAGTACTGCTGGCTGCAAGCTAAACATCTATCTTTGTTACACATACAGATAGACAGATGAAAAGTTCTATTCAGTCTGGTTATCCACTCATTTATCTTTACTTTATGCTTTATATCTTCTCAGTCTGTAACACATATGCATTAGGTCCATTAAGTGTGCGAATATGAACAGACATGACATCTACACTTACTGACCCATGGTGGCTGACTCTTTTATTCTCTTCCTCGCGAGAAGGAAATACCCACAAAGAAGGTAGATATCTTAAAATAGCTGCTGCTCTCCCTGTCTCTCTCTTTCTTGTGCCCTCTCTTGTTTTCTTTCTCTCCCTTTATTTATGATGCTCAGATTAATATTGTCAATAATGCCGGACCAAGAACACATTCCCACTGGTGAGTGGGTGAGTACACACCTGGATAACAACAGGAAACAGTGCAGTAAGATAAATGTTGGTCACCTGTAACATGCTGATTGGTAGCACAATTTAAGTTCCACTTTTTGATGTTTAGTTGGTCGGTTATTGTGAATGTGTGGTTTGTTTGGATGTCTTGTGTATGCTTTTGGTTTCTTGTTCCCTGGATTCCTTTTGACATCTCGATGAACTACGCTACTGTGCGCCTGTTGTTGCCTTTTGCGTAATCCAAACGGTTAGTGTTTGTATGTCTTTCTCTTTATTAAATACCTTTTGTTACTTATTTCCTGAGATCCAGCTATCCCGTCTGCGCAAACACTATCTGTAACAAAAGTAATAACCAATGCCTGTTCATTGCCTGTTAATGTGCCCTCCTTAATCCTTCTATTTTAGAGAGAGATACATCATCGCAGAAAAGAAAATTGCACCTATCAAGCAATTTCACAGGATCTTTAAACAGTGTACAGCTTTTGAAAACTACAAAACTAAGATCAGTCTGGCTTGTCCAGATGCCCGGGTCTAACATTTTACTAAAAAAACAATTTGTTTAGCCATTACCAAAAAAAATTCTGTCAGTGTGGCTAAAAACAGCAACAAAACTAAAAAACAAAATGGCATTTCAAATCTGGCCTGAAGGCAATTTTAGACAGGTGCCAGGTTAACAGCTTGCTATCACTGACAACCATCTCTCTCTCTCTCTCTCTCTCTCTCTCTCTCTCTCTCTTTCTGTCTCTTTCAAACACACATTAACTAATTATACACTCACAAGACACTCATAGTAACAATAACGGTTACACGGCCANCTCTTTCTGTCTCTTTCAAACACACATTAACTAATTATACACTCACAAGACACTCATAGTAACAATAACGGTTACACAGCCACAGCACATCATCTGACATGCTCATTTGTGTGTGTGTGTACTTGTTAACCTCTGCCTGCAATAATGATGTGTGCTGGACTGCAGTGGAAATGCTTGCAATGCATTTCTATCTTCATTGGCTGGAACTATATCCCTCCACAGTCCTATGGGGTGTGTGTGTGTTGTGATGATGGGCGGGTGTTGAGTATGTTAATGCTTTGTATGCAGTTTCACTCTCTGTAGCCAAAACACTGACACCAACATCCCTCACAACACACACTTACATGTAAGGAGTGCTGTGATATGTGAAAAAGAGAGTGTGAATGTGTGTGACTGTCTGACTGTGTGTGATTGTGTTTGTGTGCGCAGCAATACTTTTGATGGGGGCCCAGGGTGGTTGATGCTCCAGTTAAGACAGTCCAAGTGCAGTGGCCACATTAAATATTTTTCTTACTATTCGCTACAAGTCTTTGGAAAACCACAGAGAAACACAGATTTAAACACATACAGTACACAATAACATTAAAAAGGTTTTCTTTCTTACACACACACACATTATTCAGGGTCCAATGAAAACTCTTAGTGTCCCATTTGTATGTTTCATTTTCCATTAGGCCCAGGACTGGTCAGAATTATTGTTGTAACCTTAACCTTTAAACACATTACAAAGAATATGTTATGATGATTGTTATAACTGTCATGGAATCAATGCAAATATGGCCTTAAAACATACATTTAAGTACTTTTTTTTAATATTTGAAAATGTGGTGGAGTGAACCTGAGCTGGGATTAAACGACACTATCAACAACAAAATGAACTGATTTGCAGGTGGACTGACATTCATGCCTGGAGAGAAGGGGTAAGGTGGGGCAGAGCATCCATCATAGCCTCCAGCCAAAGTCCACTGTAACAACTAGTAAAATAAAGTTACATTTTATTAGCCAGTTATGACATTTATATAACATTTATATAATAACACTTGGTATCCAGCTTACATTTGTGGGTTTTTAGATGTTGTATTAACGTTATTGTTAGGTTATAGGAATGTTATTCAAATGTTTAGAGGGTGTTTAATTCTGTAATGTTTAAAACACTCTACTAAGGGCTTAAAAACAACATTTTTGTTATTTTTATAACACAATAAAATTCTTCTAACGTAACTGCAGGAACATTTATTGGCAACTGTCTTAGAGAACATTAGCCATTGTTCTGTGAATGTTCCCTGTTAGTTGGGATGTCTCTCTTTTGCTTTGAACACAGAGTTTTTTTGGTTTGTGCAGTCAGGTGAACCATGTTAAAAAAGCAGATAACATAGTCAATATTACAGACTTGGAGTTTTGAATGACATTGTATATATGTAGGTGTCTGTTTATATTTATTGTAATTTTGCATACAGGCATACAGTATGAATGCACATGCACATCACTAATTTGATCTTTTTCTTTCAAGAAAAATTAGTACGCCTGTGGTGCACATTTCCCAAGTGGAACTCTACGAAGTTTAATTTTAAACTTTAAAGCAAAGCAGAGAGTAATTTGCTCCTAGGTCACCCAATGCAGCAAGAGCCTGTTACTATTAACTAACAACACAGCAAGAAAAAACATATAGTGAAAAAACTGAAAAGGTCAGACAGAACTTTCTCAATGATCAAAAGACTTTCCTCAGTTTCAGAGTTCAATTTCTTCATTGTTTGATGTTACTGGCATAAGCTCAAAGTGCAGCATGGGCCTGCTAATCTGCCAGCAGTGTGTGACTGTGCATATGAGTATGTGTCTATTTGTGTGTAACAGCGGATACAATTCTGGCAAACAAGCATTGCTGATCCATAAATCCTAGCTGCCTGCGCTGCTTTCCAGGGTGTTCTGCAGTGTGTGTGTGTGTGTGTGAGAGAGTGAAATAGCATCCAACAGAACTCCTTGTGGTCAGGTGTTGGTTAAGTTGAGCACATTGATTCTAATAATATCTCTGGAAAAGATGCTGCTGTTTTGGTTTCCCTTTCTTGTCTCTCTCTTTGTTCCGGTACCCTATTTCCTCTACCTCACTATCACTTTTCTGTTATTACACTTCAGATTTTGCCAGCTTTTGCTATCTGTGCTTTTTATCCTCTTGTTCTTGGTTTATTAATCTGTCTGTATGCTTAGTATGAAAGGAAAAACAACAAGAGATGAGACTATGAATTTATGATAATCAATATAAGATGATTGCGGTCTTATCTCACCCCTGAGGTGAAGCTTAATGAGCTCCTGCCTCGTTAAGACAGCTAATCGCTGCAGAGTCTGGCCCTAATGATGTCACACTAACAGTTGTGCAAAGACTCCACCCCTCCAGTAGGATGTACTGCAGCCCTTTTGGTGATTAAACGCATCAACAAAATAATTATTACTGATTTTCCCCAACATGCAACATAGGATCACTGACATAGTTTACAAACTAATGAAACTATAGAGGATATGGAAGCCAAATCTCTAGACATCTAATCAATCCAAGCACTGAAGAGGGAATTTACTAAGAATGAATACAGCTGAATAGAGCAGTTTATTTGCACCTCTCATGAAAGAAATCACGCAAATCAAATAACACTGCAAATGCACCCATAAAATGATGCTTAATGCATGGTACAGTTTCCCCCATTAAGACCAGTCCTGAGTGCTGGGTTGTGGGAGATGCAACAGACTACCACAATTTAGCACACTATTTTACTATTTTGGGACCGTACCGCAGTGCTCAACCACTGCGACCCAGGCAACTGAGTTGGATCTTTACAATGCACAAAGTGTGCTTGACTACAATGCATCTGGATATATGCCCAGTTATAATCCTTTTCTTCATCATTTGTTCATCATTTGATAAATTACTGCTGTCATTATCAATCAAAAGTCAAATAAAATCATCCTCTTAAACAAAATCCTGTCTTCTTTCTGCATTAATAGCACAACATTTATTAAACCACCTTTAACAGGCAAATACCATTTTGCAAATAAAGAGTGTTCTATATTTATCACATTTTACATAGAATTTATATGATACTGTATACCTTAAGACAATGAAATACTCATGGTGCAGCCCTTTTTGAGCACATAGTGATATTTGTGATTCATCCCAGGTGCAATCTGCCTTTAATCTAAAATGATCTGGATGGTGAATACTTTTGGATGACTGAAGAGCCAAGGCATGTTATATTTAGTACCAATGGAAAGGTGACATGAAATTAAATAATTTTTTTTTACAACACATTTCCAGTAAGTGCTGAGTACAAGTGGAAAACATAAAAGAGAGGACAGAGAAAGAAAGAGAAAAGAAGAGGGAATGTTTCAGAGTGATGGTATAAGAGGAAGTGATTCATGAATTAAACAGTCGTTGGTTGGCAGGGCTCGGATGAACGGAAACTCCTCTAAGGATGTTTGGATTTGGCAGACAGAGTGAGCCGTGAGAGGAACCATTCTTTAAACAACAGAAAAAGAATGAACAAGCAGAGTGGAAGACCAGGAAATGGAAATAAATGGAAGGAGCTTGGTCAGGAAAGAGTGGAAAAATGAAAAAAACATTGCATAGATGCAGAGATAAAGAGAATAAAAATAAAACCAGGCTCTGTGACAGTGAATGGCCCAAAACATTATTTTTCTCATTAGGCTTGTGAGAGGAGGTTGACGCATAAGTATTTTGTCTCAGCCCTGCAAATTTTAGCAATGGCTCCAGATAACACTGGCTATAACAAAATGTCAAATCATATAAAAATAAGTGTAGATGTGCCTAAGTATCTTAAACTGCTGAGGTTGCTGTCATCAACAGTCAAGTGAAAAACATCAGAGCTTTTATAAAATGTTGTAGGCGCTAGGTTAATCAAGCTTAGTATAATACCTGGCCTGACGGAGTTATTCTAGGGCTACTGGGACTAATGGCAAGGGGTAACTAAATTTAATAGTTAATAGTTCATTTAGAGCTCGATAATCTATACAGGGTCATAGGCCCCCATCCTTCTTTTTGACAAAGAAAAACCCTGCGGATGCTGGGGAGTTTGATGGGTGTATAAAGCCCTTAGTCAAATCTTCCTCAATGTACTCTTTCATTGCCTTTGAAAAATTCCTCCCTTAGGGGGTGTTGAACCTGGTATAAGATCAATTAATTAATCAACAGCACAATGCGGGGGTGATTGTGAGGCCTTCTTCTTACTAAAAACCTCTGCTATGAGTATTCTGGGGGTATATTTGGATTTGGATGTCTGGGATTCTAGTTGTAGGACTGTTGCATCAACAAGACGACAGACCTTGCTCAAACACCTTGATTGACATTCAAACCCACATTGTTTGATGACGCCCTCTCTCCAAGAGATGACTGGTTCATGTAGATGAAGCCAGGGAGTTCTTCAGAGTGTAGAGCCCGAATCGACAACTTGAGTTTGAGCGGTTCTCTCGATGCTCCCATTGCCCAAAGGGCAACCGTCTAATACCTTTATTGTTAGGGAGCAATTAAACTGAGTTAAAGCTATGTGATTTTTGAGGGCGAACTCCAGAGAGATTAAATTTTCTGCTGCTCCTGAATCAATTAATGCTGTACAGGTTAATGTTTTGACTGGTAAAGTTAAATTAGTGAGATGATGGAAGAAGTGATGTTTGCACTCACCAAGAGTCGGTCACTGGGGGGACGTACAGGGCATAAGGATTTGACGTAGACTGATCCTCCACAATACAGACAGAGGTTATGGAGGATTCTGCAAGCTCGTCCTCTTGAGTGAGGTGAGTAACTCCTAGCTGCATAGGTTCTGGTTTGGTAATGGGTCTCTGCTGAGATAATGGAGACATGGCTGGGAAACGTAAGAGATTGTCCACCTGGATGGCTAGATCAATGAAGTCCTTCAGATCCTTTCCCTCATCCCTGTAGGCCAGTTTGGACTGAAGGTCAGGACTCAGACCTCTGCAGAACAGGAGTTTGGGGGTGTCTTCAACCCTGTTAGTTTGTGCTGCCAGGGTGCGAAAAGTTAGGGCTTACCGGGCTTGTAGTGTGCAGTGTGATGGTGCAGCTGGGCTTGCGGTGCTCGGTTCCGGGTTCAGGAGTTGCATGCCCTGCAGGGCCTTAGCCAGTTCCTCCATGAGAGTGGAGAGACAGTTGAGCTGGTGTTGGTAGACAGTAATCTGGGAAGCCTGCATTGACATCTCGGAAGACAGTTGTGACAATACCACTGGATCCGGATATGGTGAAGTCTTCTGTAATGAAAAGTCAGAGGTGTTTGGATCCATTTGCAGTATGTTTATTAAGATAGTGGAACAGGCAGAAGGTCATACAGGGTAAACAGATATATCAGAGGCAAAACAGATAGAGTAATTATAAACAGGCGTGGGTTGAGACAGGCAGCAAACAATCAGAGGCATTATAACAATCCAAATCAGGGCAGGCAGCAGAGAATCAAAACGGTAATACAATCCAGGTCAAAGAGGCAGGCGGCAAACAATCAAATAACAGGGACAATCCAAAGTGGTACATGAAAAGACAAGCAGAGAATAACAAGGGAAACCGCTCAGCATTGCTGCACGGAGGCAAGTTAAGACTTCGCGATAATACTGAGTTTGAGTCCGGTTTATAT
>JAZGTJ010006453.1:0-24908 GCA_036877575.1 Botia almorhae | reverse complement strand
TCTGAATACTGATCAGCCGTAGCAGTTTTCAGATGCAGTGCTCTGGTTTCTGAATACTGATCAGCCGTAGCAGTTTTCAGATGCAGTGCTCTGGTTTCTGAATGCTGATCAGCCGGAGCAGTTTTCAGATGCAGTGCTCTGGTTTCTGAATGCTGATCAGCTGGAGCAGTTTTCAGATGCAGTGCTCTGGTTTCTGAATGCTGATCAGCTGGAGCAGTTTTCAGATGCAGTGCTCTGGTTTCTGAATGCTGATCAGCCGTAGCAGTTTTCAGATGCAGTGCTCTGGTTTCTGAATGCTGATGTGCTGTTGTTCTTTTGTAGTTGTGGGAGGTTTATAATGACAGAAGATGTGTGCGGACTTTCATCGGTAAGTGTTTGTCTCTCTGAATCACTCACGCTTTAGTTTTCATCAGAAATATCGTCTGTTTCATGTCGTATTCTGTGATTGGTGATGAGGTTTAATGACACTCATCTGAGGGCAGTTCCACACAGTCCTGTCATCTCTGTCTGACACACTTGTGACAGCATTGAGATGTGAGCTGAATGATATTTGTTAGGGTCAGGGTTAGGGTCAGGGTTAGGGTCAGGGTCAGGGTTAGGGTCATCAGAGCTGCAGTGTTGTTTCTTTCTGCTAAACTGATTTGGTTTGTCTGAATCTCACTGTGGTCTTAAGTGAGAGAGAGTCCAGGAAAACTTCAGAGCTATTGATGGTGCAGAGATACTGACATCTGAAAACTAAGAATAATGAAGTGAATGAGCTCTAAGCTCTTCAGAATGTCTGAAGGTTCTGCTGCTATGAACCTATAAAGTCATGTCACACACACACCTGTCATTTGTTATCTGACCTTCTATCTGTCCCTCAGTGACATCACAGGCTGTTTATAAACATCAGGTTGTGCTCAAATATTTTACCTTGTAAAAAACGCATTGGTTGATCACTTGTAAACGGACAGACAAACATCTCTCGCTGTACATGTAATATTAAGCATGTAATATGTGTTGTGCATAAATAAAGTATCTTTCATGTGTTGTGTGTGTGTAGGTCACAGTAAAGCTGTGCGTGATGTGTGCTTCAATAACACTGGCACACAGTTCCTCAGTGCTGCCTATGACAGATACCTTAAACTCTGGGACTCAGAGACTGGTGAGAATCACACACACACACACACAGTTCCTCAGTGCTGCCTATGACAGATACCTTAAACTCTGGGACTCAGAGACTGGTGAGAATCACACACACACACACACAGTTCCTCAGTGCTGCCTATGACAGATACCTTAAACTCTGGGACTCAGAGACTGGTGAGAATCACACACACACACACAAACACACAGTTCCTCAGTGCTGCCTATGACAGATACCTTAAACTCTGGGACTCAGAGACTGGTGAGAAACACACACACACACACACACACACACACACACACACACACACACAGGCACAGTTCCTTATAGATAATTGTTCAAAAGATAAATTTGGCTTCAGATATCTTTTCTTCTTTAAATAATATTTTTAGTTTAGTGCTTGTCAGTTATTAGCTGTTTTTTTATGACTGCATCATTCTGTGTGTGGTTTGGTTGGTTCATGTCTTGTGCTGGTGTGTCACTCTCTGCACCTCCAGCAGGAGGAGACACTCGCACACAACACTTTAGCACAGTCATCTGCTGTGTGTGTGCGTGTGTGTGTGTGTGTGTGTGCGTGTGTGTGTGCGTGCGTGTGTGCGTGCGTGCGTGCGTGCGTGCGTGTGTGTGTGGAGTTTCCAGTACAGTGTCCTGTAGAAACACACTTCTTTGTGTTTTAGGTCAGTGCATCTCACGCTTTACAAACAGAAAAGTTCCCTACTGTGTGAAGTTCAACCCGGACGAGGACAAACAAAACCTGTTTGTCGCAGGGATGTCAGACAAGAAGATCGTCCAGGTATTCCAGAGCTGCAAGAGTGTGTGTGTAAGAGAGAGAAGTACATGAGTTTACAGTATGGTGTGTGTGTGTGTGTGTAAGAGAGAGAAGTACGTGAGTTTACAGTACGGTGTTTGTGTGTGTGTGTGTGTGTGTAAGAGAGAGAGAGAGAGAGAGTGTGTGAGTGTGTGAGTGTGTGAGTGTGTGAGTGTGTGAAGTGTGTGAGTTTACAGTATGTTGTGTGTGTGTTTGTGCAGTGGGACATCCGCTCTGGTGAGGTTGTTCAGGAGTATGACAGACATTTGGGTGCTGTCAACACCATCACCTTCGTGGATGAGAACCGTCGGTTCGTCAGCACGTCTGATGACAAGAGTCTTCGCGTTTGGGAATGGTCAGTGAAACACTGTCACTGCGCGCACACACACACATTAGCAGCTTTCATTCAGTGATTTCACCCGACAGCTAGCCCCGCTGTGCACTGTACAGAGACAAACAGCTGGTGTTAATGGTTTCGTATCTTTCAGGGATATTCCTGTTGACTTCAAATACATCGCTGAGCCCAGTATGCACTCCATGCCTGCAGTGACACTCTCACCAAACGGTAAACACACACACACCTTTACTTCTAAACGGACTTTCCATAGACTTCTAGAGTTGTTTATAACTCAAAACTTTATTTCCAATAAAGTAAACACATTTAGAAACTGGTGTGTTGGATTTGAATTGACATTGACACAGTTTCTTAAACTGAGGTGATCTGACTGGTCTGTCAGTGTAAAAATGTCTCAGTAAAGTGAATTTAATTCTGAATCTCCAGCATCATTAATCTGCATTAGATACTGAATGATCATCGATCACTGTGCCGTCTATTAAGTCAGTTTAAGTGTAGCTTCAGGCCACAATGGGACAAGCTCGCTGCCGTATCCATGTTAACACTAAAAATCACTTTCTTTTTAAATAGCATTTTAATTCCAGAACTCATCAGTACACACTTCAGCTCAGTTTATTACAGCTGTGAGTCGCCGGGTGACCTCAAACGCTCTCCTGCATCCATTACAGTCTGTCTCATGATTCATGTGTCTTTTTGAGAGTATTTCACTAATTGAGGCCAGGTTAGCTGCTTTTAAAGAGAACTGGAAATGTCAGTATGATTGATTAGTTACAACAACTATTTAGTTAGTTGGCACTAGTCAGCATGTGAATACTCAATTTGAGAAGGTGTGTCACTGAATTAATTAAACACCACCCTTATAGACATTCCAAAAATTTCACATCCAAGTCCATCAAATTCAACAACACATTCAAAACAGTTACTCTCGCTCAACACTGCTGTTATTGTTAGTTATCGTGCTGTGCTGTTTGACCGTTGTGCAATGCTGTGCTGTGGTGTTTTGTTTGATCACAGGTAAATGGTTGGCCTGTCAATCGATGGATAATCAGATCCTGATATTTGGAGCGCAGAACAGATTCCGTCTCAACAAGAAGAAGATCTTTAAAGGTCACATGGTTGCGGGTTATGCCTGTCAGGTGGACTTCTCTCCTGACATGAGGTAAGAATCTCAAATTCGTGATCAATAGTAATTAGACTGGATGAGAGTTTCTGTTTCTTTTACTTGGTTCAGTGTTGTTAAATTGTCTGATCATACAACTTACAAAAGTTCTAGTCAACTTAAACCCTCCTTTCTAGTCCTGAAATGACTTTAGATACAAATACAAAAGCTGTATTTGTAGGTGTAACAGAGAAAGAGCAGAGCAGTGACTGATGTGTGTTAGAGACTGTAAAGACTTATCTCAGTGTGAGGCTCTCTCTCTCTTTCTCTCTCTCTCTTTCTCTCTCTCTTTCTCTCTCTCTTTCTCTCTCTCTTTCTCTCTCTCTCTTTCTCTCTCTCTTTCTCTCTCTCTCTTTCTCTCTCTCTCTCTCTCTTTCTCTCTCTCTCTTTCTCTCTCTCTCTCTCTCTCTCTCTCAGTTATGTTGTGTCTGGAGATGCTGATGGGAAGTTGAATATCTGGGACTGGAAAACCACTAAGCTGTACCACCGGATCAAGGCTCATGATAAGGTTTGCATCAGTGCTCTCTGGCACCCTCACGAGACGTCGAAGGTGATCACGTGCGGCTGGGACGGACAGATTAAACTCTGGGACTAAACAAACATCAGGATCCATTTACTTCTTTTACATCCTTGCCTCCATCCTACTGTTTTCCTCCCACCCTGAGACCTGCTCCAGATTGTGCTCTTCAGTTCTGATGTGATGAGATTTATCAGGCTGGTATCCAGCCCTGACACACACACACACACACTGGAGCTCAGATGCAGGTGGTTTTAATCTTGTATTGTTTTTTAGAACCGTTAAAAATGTAACGCTTCCCTTAAAGTCCAGTGTGTCAGATCTCTTGTTTGATTCTAATAAATGTATGTAGTTTATTCTTGCTGGCTGGTTGTTTTAGAATGTATGGTGTAGAGCTGATCTGTTTCTGACTCTTTCACCCGCTGTGTTTTGGAAGTGTTTCACATGAATTGTTTCTATAAAGAGTTTCTACAAAACCTCAGAACTGCCAGTGGCTTTGACTTCTTGTCCTTACGTTATCACTTCACTTCTGCTTCAGTACAGTGAACATGAGTTAGATTGTTACTGTTCTTTACTGGTTGTTATAATATACAGTTTTATAGTAGAAATGTTTACATGTTTGAGTGTAAAAAACAAACAAACTCTGAAATGAACTCAATTCTCTGATAGGTGTTCCTGACTGTTTTTCTGTAATGAACTTCAGGCAATGGGCAGTTTTGAGCATTCAAACTATAGCGCTTCATACATACATTTACATACATACATGCATACATTTATTTACTTTACAATAAGAAATGCTATTGGTTCCTGTGTGTCACATGACTAATCACAAGTGATCTGATACAGTGTAAATGGGATTTGAGAAGAACGGCAGGTTGAAGTGTCTGGTGGAAGTTGATCCAGCTGAAGCAGGATGAGATTTCAGATCATTTTTTCTAAGATTGAACTTTTCTTCTGATTGAAAGCTTGTGTTTAAAGGATTTGTTCTGATCCAGAGGAAACACTCATTACAGGATGATAACATCTGATAGAATCAAACATGTATCTTCTACATAAAGAAAAGGAAGGCTGTATTTAGTATGTTATTGGTCATGAGAGTCGTGTGTATATTTGGTGTAAGTCAACAGTCAATTTTCAGTCGTTTCATAAATCGGCATTCCGATGTTTCCCAGCAGCTGTACAGTTTTAATGGTTTTCTTCTTTAATCATTTTCTCTCAGTACAGGCATCTCTTCACAGCCTGTGACTCATTTTTATTGACTAAATGTTGAACAGTCTGCGAACTACATAGGCAACATATCTGGGTATCATAGTTGCACTGAAATCTTATAGAAAAATATCCCTGCCCTGTGAAACAGAGGCCAGTGGTTCACAGTTCTCTGACCACATGTGATCAGGTGACAAAGTACCAGTAAGGCCTTCAAGTGTCTCAGCTGCTGCTCCAGAGTGATGCAGGTCGTCAGATGTCAACCGTGGATGTTCTTGTTTGATTGATGTGAAACATTTCTTTGAATTAAAATGGTATGCCAGCTTGCATCAATTATGGTTGTGGTGAGAACTGAGTGTTCACCCAGCCCAGGATGTAGGAGCTGCTTGTGTTCTGGAAGTTCTTTTGTAAAAAGAGTCGTGCTTTTGTTGGGTCACTGTAGCTGTGGTACAGGAGAAAGTGAGCGCGCTCCAACTCCCTGAACAGGCTGAACCAATAGCGCACCACAGAAGGCTTGTCCCCGCCCACTTCAAACCCCGCCCAGTGCAGATGCACCTCCAGCAGCAGCAGCCCAACTGAGTCCAAGACTTTTTCCAGAATCAGGTTCTCTAGAATCTTCCACTCTGCACTTTCCATGTCCACTTTCAAAACGTCCACCTTAGAGAGAAATATCACAATTTTTAAAAACAAAATTGAGACACACCTTAAGCAAGTAAACTTGCACATAGAGCATGGAACTAATGCTTTTAATGACAATCACCATATTAAGCATTACAGTTGACTTGAGAAGAGCAGTTGCTGCTCTTACTGTTCACAATGAGTTTGACATTTATTGTTGTATCTGGACTGTAATCTATCACCTGTGAGTGCTGAAGAATCTCTTTTACGGTAAAATTACTAATTAAGAGTAAAATTACTTTTACGGTTTTCATCTATAATGTAATGCTAATGAGTCATTCCAGTCAAGAGCAGGGTCGCATATTAAAGTTTATCAGCGCTCTTGGCATCAGATGACCTCAAATTGTCTCCATATGCAGGCATCATAAATCTGTAATACCCACTGTCATGCTTATGAGCACACAATAAATTAACCAGCAGGAGCTATGCAGGCATCTGATTCTTATTACATTCTCAAATATTCTGTTTCAGATTTCTAGAATCTTCTAAAGCAGAACGAGTGAGTCAGTCATTGAAGCGCAGCTACACTTCCTGTCTGAGAGACCACATGTGACTCTCAGAAATGTTTCATAGCAACACGTTTGGCAGGAAATATATGCGTTGGTTAATACAGGAGCATTTTTTTGATGGTTGCATAAATGCACCACTGGGCCTTAGAGGTCAACAAACTTCACCTGACGGTGAGCATTAATCTTTATAAACTGCTTCAAACTTTTACTGTAGCCTGAGTCAGAGCTGCTTTGAGATGAACATACAGAAGTCTTCCAGCTTACAGGAGTAACAATGCTCAAGGTCTGTGTTCTGTGCGGCAGCTCTCAGATATATATAATGTCATGAGTGAATTACCTTTAAATACTTGTGTAGTGAGTTCACACACACAAATTTAAATAACTTTGGTGTTTCTCCACCTGGCAGGGAAAGATAAATGAAAGTGTTTGTGTTCTCACAAACATTAGCGAGCATCACTCGCTAATGTTCACTAGCTGTACTGTTTGCCTTCAAAGTGTTAAATAAAACTGTTACCCTGGCAGAAAAAAACAATACAAAGTTGAAAGAAATGAGATTCTGAGGATTTGACCTGTGAGGCAGTTGGAGGGTTTGTTGAACACAGTTTGGCAACTAAAAACAATCAGATGCCACTAATTCTACACACGGCAGCGTTTAGTGACGTAAACCCAGAAACATTATGTAGACATGTGCCTGTGTGATACAAAAGAGGAAAATTTACTCCAGACTGTTGAATTATTTGAAATATAATTCACATCCTGATCAGATTACCACCTGTAATGTGAGTTTGTTTAATAATTCAAAATGTTGTTGACAGTGGTTCATTAACTCTGTGGGGCTCAAAGAATCATGAGACTGGCACCGCTGCAAATGAGTTTGTTTGCAAAAACTGAGTTCAAATCACTTCGACTCATCTTGATTAACTGTATTCAATATAATGATGAAGCAATATCTTTAAAATATTTATTTTCTTACCCTTTGGCAGGTACTTTTTTCCTTGATTAAATATATTACAGAGGTTTACTTCCATAAGATATTTTTAATAGAAAATCAGACAAAGATATAAAATAATTTTTTAGTTCAGCTTCACCTGTCTGTGGCCAAAGTCATTGAGGATGGTGGCCAGTTTCTTGGTGCTCCCATGCTGTCTCCGGACTGGGACCACCGGGTTTGGGTCCCTCCAGTCTACAGACAGCTTGTGAAGCCACATGTGTGAGTCCTGCCGATGGGCCTCTCTGATACTGGGGTCAAAACAGTGAACCTCACACCCTGAGCCTGCCAAACCCCGCTCCAGTCGCTCATCCTCTGTTCCCAGCCTACAGATGAGCAGAGAGGAAGAGACAGGAGTGTGAACACAGAGGACATGAGACAGATCTTCTGACATGGTTCAGGTTTGTTTTTGTCTATAATCTTCCCATCTATAGATATGCCTCATGATTATGAGTGGTTATGCTGGGTTTAATGTTTGAGATTAATTTAAACAAACAATTCTTTTTTATTCTTTTTCAATAAGTCATAGAAATGTAGATAAAATCAAAATCCTAAATCTAAACTGTTTCTGGTTGCCAAGCAACACCCAAATATAGAATTGAAGCAGTGTGCATATATAGGCTATTTATAACAGCTTTGAAAAGGCCTCATCCAATCAGATTTTAGAAGCAGAGTTATTCGTTTAAAGAGCACTCAGCACTGCTCTGTGCATGATGTATTACAGGTTAACAAAACCATCAAACACCTCCAGGGCCAAATATGGAACTGACTAACACGTTCTGTGAATGGTTCTGCATGTCAGGGGCGGGGCTTATAACAGTGGGACTGTCTCTTTAAGACTGCAGAGAAGAAACTAAAACGGTCTGTTCAAACACTGATGCTGTGCTCAAAATCTGACATTAAATTCACTGATCACAGTAAATGTTTTAAAGTTGAATAATGACCCTCTTGTGTTCATTTCACTCATTTAGTTTACTGTGTTACACTGTAAGATCTGCTGTAGTATGACTAATCTAGAAGTATATGTTGGAGATGACGTGTCTTATTAAACAGCCAGCAGTAGTGTTGACTTCAAAGAACACTACAAATTGTCAATCTAAGGCATTAAAGACGGAAACATAACAAAATTGTAACATTTTAGTGTATGTATCAATTCATCTTGATGAATTAATGTATGTTAATAAAGTTTGACTTCATAATGAGGCGAAAGAGATGATTATCTTAACAGCTGTTCATTTTACCTGCAGGACACGAGTCAGAAAAACTCTTAAAAACTATTAATTCTGTGTGTGTAAGAGAATGCTGAGTATTAATTCTGTGTGTGTAAGAGAATGCTGAGTATTAATTCTGTGTGTGTAAGAGAATGCTGAGTATTAATTCTGTGTGTGTAAGAGAAGAAATTGACCGAAAGGAGTAGACCCTGCAGTGTTTAGAAGCGATGCGATTAGCCAAACTGTATCTGCGGTCCAAACACAGAACCCATGACCCATGATCCTCTCTGTCCAACACAGCAGGCCTGGACACAAGTCTTTCACAGGACACCTACACACACATCATTCATCAAGATGATGTTTAGGTTAGGACTGGGTTACTTCATTCAGGTATAGTTGTTTCTAACAAGCTTTATTTAGGAACTGTAGTCAGTGTTTGTGGGACTTCACTTTTGGTGTGGAGATGTATTTCAGGAATCTGTTTGCTTCTGCCTCCAGGCTGTGTTTCATTGTGGCCCACGGTTCGAGTTTGATCTTCCATCGGTGAATCTGCACAAACACACACAGGGAAGCTTACAACACTTTGTCGGGGTGTTTATCATAAAAAAACATCACGTCCTCATTAAACTGCAGGTGTTATTGATGTGTAAACTACACATGATTGTGTAGTTGAATGCTGAAGTGACATAATTCTTCTGTTAGTGTTTCCTGAATGTTTCTGTTTGGTGAAGACTGATAAACTCACACGTTGTCTAAAAAGGTGTTAAAAAACCTGTCACCATTCCATCAAAACACTGAATGTCAGGTTGTTTGGGTGCTGAATCTTTGATGTGTGTGTGTGTGGTCCTGGTATTCACTACGCTATGGGGACCAAATATTCTAACAAGTATATTAATGGGGTACTTTAGCAGTAGGTTTAGTGTAGGGGATAGAATATAGAGTTTGTACAGTATAAAAACTATTACATCTATAGAATGTTTTGATAAAACATGAAAACTCAGCATTTGTATGTGCATCTGCCTCTTTAAGGAACAGGAAACCGTCAGTGAGAGAGGAAATGTAATTGGTCAGTAAGTTTGAAAATAAAATACTGGAAATGAAGAAATCAGATGAGTGAATTTGGGTTTAAGAACGACTTTTCTGAAGTCATGAATGATGATGTCACTGGAGTCATTCCAGGAGAGTGTGTGTGTGTGTGTGAGCGAGCTCTGTTTACTTCGACAATCTTATCTGAAAAGGGCTTTCATACACTTTGTTTGAATAAATCTGTGCTATATTTTATATGCCTCGAGCAGAGAGTCTTATCCCAAATATGATGTAAACCCATCATCTGTGTAGCCCGTCAGTGCTGTGCCATTAGACTCTCAAGTTTAAACATCACTGTTAACCCCTTGAATCAAATGAAACCGATAAATGGAGAAGACCTCATGTGTTTCTGTCTGTGCTTTAGTGTCAGTCTATCTGAATTTATTGTGTAACTCAGATGTGTTTCTAAATAATCTCACTCTTCATATGTTTCCACAGAGTCTCTTTGAAACTTTGCTCATTTCTACTCCATCAACACACACAGCTATGTGTGTAAAGTCATGACTGTGCAGCTTCTCCATACATCAGCTAATCTTCTGCTTGTCTGTGTGTCTATAGATGAGAATTCTGTCATTAGCATGTGAACCAGAGGTCACATTCTCCAGCTGTCTGCTCTAGTGTTTTTCAATACGCTTTTGTTTGGGCGACTTTTTGATGTGCTCATCCAGCAGCAAAACAGGAAACCAGAGTGAGGAGAGGACAGAACTATACACTATATCCATATCGTTGGAATTGCCACAAGAGCTTTGTGTAATAAAGAAAATTAAGCCTTGCTTTGTGTTCAATCTTTTTCAGCTTAAATAAGGCGAGTAAAGATGCATCACAGCAGGTTTAAAGCGGACCAAACGATTCCTCACACAGAGCTACTGAAGTGTTGAACTGCTGTTATGACACTTTTATGTTGTTTCTGTTCTCTGACATTTATGGAGCTGTTGATCACAGTCTGCCTGGTGATGGAAAAGAGCCACAAAAGACAGCAGAAGAAATGTCAGGATGAGGAAACGATGAGAGAATTTCCATTCTTCAGGTAAACTATCACTGACATGTTCCCTCATTTCTATGCTTGTATTTCTAAAGACACACTCACCTTTCTGAAAGTTTTCACTGGTGCACAACACGTGGATGCAGCGTCGCTCAGAGCAGCTGTTGTCTTGGCAGAGTTCTGGTGATGTGTGCGGTATAGAGGCTGTTTCTGAAACCAGTCCTTCAGCCAAAAGTCTTTGAACTCCACGTAAATGTGAACACAGACACACAGCAGAGACAGCAGAAGACACACACGCAGCAGGAAACATGTCTTCATCCTCCTGCACATTTACTGGGATATTTGTGTTTTCAGCCAGTCACCTTCAGTGCACATGTCATGCACATGTCATGCACATGTCATGCACATGTCATGCATCATCCGGCTGGATGCTGTGATACTGTATATCATACCAACAGTAATGCAGATTGTTGGGCATTCGATGTTTTGCGGTATCTAAACGTCAGAGAAATTCAATGTGTAAAAAACAAAATGGTACGAGGAAATGACACAACAGTAATTGTTGCGTGTGTGCAGTCACGTGCGACTACCAATAAATACAGAATATAAAATGATATCAAATTTTTTTTACGTTCACTTTAAGAATTTAGGCATTACCACATGATTATTTCATACATAAAGCTTTAAACACTGAATTACAGGCAACGATAACTTAATCATAATATAGAATTACTCATACAGTGATAGGAGAGTTTGCTCAGACCGTCCAGCCCTTCTTGAGGGTTTTAGTTTCTAGGAAACTTCTGCTGCTACATCCACATCTGGGCATGTTTTCTCCTTCTGCTTCCTTCAGTCTTGCGTCTTTCTTCATGTGTGTCTGTGCTGACATTGAAGTTTTCTTCAGTTATAAAGTCTAGTGCTGGTAAACATCTGTGCCACGCTGCTGTGAGGCTTCCTGAGCTGAGGAACACTACAGCCCTCATTCAGAAGTCTGACACTCCCCCTGTAGACCCCTCCCATGTTGCCCAACACAAATGCACACATATTTCTCTCCACCCCTGCCTGTGGACAGCTGGAGGCGGGGCAACTCTAGACAAAGAGTCACACACACACTCTCCGCCCCTTTCCATCGTGGCTTCAGCTGGTTTTCATCTACTGTATGAGGGTTTGTGTTGTCTTTAGATCTTTTGCAGATGTATCACGAAAGCGTTCATACAGTCATACAAAAGTGCATTTGCTTCCAGTTTCTCTGCACAAACACCCCTCTGATTTAAACAAACCAAACTTTAAGAATGAAATGCTACATAAATACTATAGCTTATATGAATAAGGTATTAATTCAGTACCATGGTATATACTGAAGTACTGTAAAATGACCAAAAGGTCAGTGTCACTTATACATTTTTAAATATGTTGTGTACCGAAGTTTTTTTTGTAAATATTATTTACGTACAAAAGGGCAGTAAAATAATTTATTAATTTATGAAACAGTTATGACGTGTGAAGCTCTGTTTATTGCTCAACACTGCCCTCTGTGGGTGACACACACAGTACAGACGCCTCCGCCCTCATTCCTTCTGACTTTGTCACATAGTGCTTGTTTAGTAACAATTCATTCCGCTGAGTTCAGGATCAGCTTTAACCCCATATAGACTGCGGCACACACTGATCAATACTGATATAAAGTTCAACGCTTTATTAGGCTGATTTTTGCCCATGACTAAATTCTAAACTAGTTTAAATGTGTAATAAAGATAACAGTGATTGTGTTTTTTATCAATGTAAAATTTATGATGATGTTTATGATGTAAAATGTAAAATTTATGATGATAAAATGTATATGATATGATGTGTTTTTTCAGGCTGTTGATGAAGCAGCACTATGCATGAATATGTCTCATGTAAATAATTATACTGTGAAAAATCTACACTTTGAATTAACACAACTAACACATCTTTCATTTTATAAATAACACTCATCACTTTGCTGCTAAAAGAAAAAACTCTTGTCACCACACACAACATTTTGACAGAAGTCCAGGTTAGAAATAAGAAAACTGTGTCAGCTGAGTTCTGTTCCTGGATTTCAACTCATCATGAAAGGAAATAAGCTCTGTCTTCTGCTGCTGTTGGGCATCTTCACTTTGTCCAGTAAGAAACAATTAAATTGCTCTTATTAGCAAAACATTGTTTGTAGTTCACTTTTGTTTGCTACAAGGACAAATGTTCACTGTAACAGATGTTTTTCTTATGTGTACTTTGTATGTACACTAAAGGGACCACGTTATACTGCGTGTGACATACATTTGACATATGCACTGCATTTAAGTATAAAATAAATCAGTATGTGTTCCCTGCTGGTTAGAGTTAAATTTGTAACCAGATGGTTGCTGGTTTGGTGCTCCTGGTTGAGGCTATGTAACTTCATGTAACTTTTTGAGTCCTATTGGATTATAAACTAAAAACACTTATCTCCAGTGGACATTTACATGTAATATATATACTGACATTGTACAATATTAATGCATTCATTTATATGCCGCTGTGTGTTTAAGGTATAGCTATAAATAAAGGTAGCTTGTATTGTAGGTTTGGCTGGTACACGGAACATTACGTTAATGTGTAATAAAACTGCTGCAGTCATTTTCACTCATTTCAGGTTGTGCCTCAAACTGCATTAATACAGAGACAAACTGCAGCAGATTAAACAGACGAACAGAAACGTATCGATTTCACCCATTCCCTAAACTGTTTATAGTTTTTTATATATATTTTCTATTTTACTTTTTCTATGCAACTAAAAAAAACTAAAAATGAGTCATTATAAGTCGTCATTATAAGAAGAATATATTGTTGTCGTTATTTACTCCTGACGTATGACGTAGCATAGAACGTCAGCGTGTACGTCACAGTCACGTGGTAAGATTTGAATTTAAACCTCGAAGTGCGCAGTCACAGTGGGCAACAACACTTGTAGTTTTTATTCCATCTGCAGTAAAAAATCGGATTATTTTAAGGCGGTAAGTTTTTGTATGCAGTAGCGGACGTCTGATTTACAGTAAATTAGTATGACCATATTTCCAGTAATCGGAATACAAAGAGTGTGTTTTATCGCTTCATTGACAGGTAATACGGCGCGGGACTCATGGCATTAGGATTTGAAAAAGCACAAGGCGAGTTATCACGCGAAAACAACATCCTGCACCCCCAGAAGATGACGGATAACCTCACATCTCCTCAGTGCAGGTGAGCGATGACGGAGAACATCTGAGATTAACATCTGAGAGCCAAACAGCGTTTATCTGTCACATACACACAATGACTGTGAAATGATTGTCCTGCATAACTGAACTGCTGAACTGTTAACCAACATAAATCAATAACAGTATTAGTACAATAAATAGCAGGCAAACACAGCAATGTGTCTATATAAACATATGACGTGATTAGTCTGATTTAATACCATTTTAATTTGTTCAGCTTTAGCGATGATGGTAATGGTAATGTTAGTTTGTCACACTAATATGTAGAGAGTTGTAGGTTTCGCGTTCTAACATCAAAATAAAAGAACAGCTAGTGAGTTATTATTTGTAATCATGATGGCTTGTGTTCTACTGCAGCACTCCAGGCAACCCTGTGGAGAGTTTGATCCCGGCTCAGAGAAGTCAAGAGGGACCTGCAGCTCTTCAGCAGAACGGTCAACTTCAGATCATGTACTGCAAAGATCTGGTGTACCAGAATGATACAGAGTTTTCCTTTGAAGAGCTCAGAGCCCAGCGCTACTACCGAGCTTTACATGGTACGTGTAAGAACAAGTCTAGACTATATTACACTGAAATCATCAGCTACAGTTACAATATGTATGCATTTTTGCACTAAACACTGTGTTGCTCTTGTAACTTGTTTTGTCATGACCTCTTACATATTGTACAGAAAAAGCCACATACCTGAACAAATTGAAACATGACCTCCAGCTTCAGATTGAGGAGAAGCAGAGACTTCTACAGCAGAGGAACAGCGCAGCTGCACAGCAGGTCTGTAGATTCTGCTCAACATGTTTAAAAGATGCAATTCTGTCTCTTCTGTACAGTTTAAGCAATAGTTCACCATCAAATCCAAATCCTTTTCAGCTTTGCCTTATAAGCATGTGATTGATATTAATAAAAACAGAGATGTGACGTCACACGTATTGTTATTTATGGAAGGTTATTGTTTAACATTGTGATTTTATTGTTTATTTAGATTGTTGGTGAAGAGACAGGTTCTGAATCAGCTGGAATGTGTGAATCTGTTTCTGGTATGGTCATGTCTGATCCGTTCAAAATATACAGCAATCAGGAGTCAGACTGCAAGAGCAGCAGGTCAGAACTGTGACATTATTCTTTGAATCTACATCAACACTTTTACTGAATCTCTTTGTTTTGTTGTTTAGCAGAAGTTCAGTGAGCTGTGAGGAGGACACCAGTGGAGGTCAGTCACCAGATACTTTATTATGTGCTCCAGAGATTTTGTTGGTTGAGCTTTGTTGTTCCTGGTCTGAGAGTGTATCTGCTGTGAAGCATCCTATACTTTCATTTGTGTTCAGGTGGAAGTGACTCCAAACTGCAGATGACAAAACCATTTGCTGTTTTTGATGAGAATCCTCAGGCAAACAAGATGTAAAAATCTTTCTTTCCTTCTTTGTGTGGTTTCATTCGTTTTCAGTCCCTTCAGTTTGTTCTTTTTCTCTTTCTTTCGGTCACATAATATTCACCACGGTCTTCTGTTTCTTTTCCAGATCTTCTTCATCAAACCGCAAGTCTTTAAAGCTGCCCACCTTGAATCTGAGACCCTCAAAGTCAAAAGTCGAGCTTTCTACAGACAGAGTAAAATCAATGTTTATTTGATTACAGGAATAGTTCACCCGACCATGATATTTCTTCCATGTCATATTTTGAGAAATTGGTGTTTTTTTATGGTGGTTGTCCATACACTGGAAGTCAATGGGTGCCAGTGTTGTTTGGTTACCAACATATCACCTTTCTTGTTCCTCAAACACAAGAGTCACATGGTTTTGTTTGAGAATAACATGAGGGTGAGTTTTGGGTGAACTGTCTCTTTAAGACTGTTTCTTCAGTGTTGGTTCTGCTGTTGTTCTGCCTGTCCCAGGATGCATCCCTTTCTCGCTCTGAGGAGCCCATCATCAACGCTCACTGGAATAAGACACTCTGTCGCAGTCCCAATGACACCAGTGATTTCGCTCGTGCTGCTCCGCTCGCATCCACACCGTTTGGAGGAGCAGAGAGGCAGATAGAGAATCTCAACACAACTGCCCCTGATGCCCCTCCAGCACCAAACCCTGATCCAGCCCCAGAGCCCAGAAAACTCAGGTAACAAATGACACCTGAACACACAGAGGGTAGAGATGGGTTAAAGGCGAAACAGAAATGCTTTTAAATGTAGGTTATCTATGAATAATAGGTCAGTGTGTGTGTTTGTGTACAGAATTGTTAAAAACGCTTTGTAATTTGTTTTGTTATAGCCCTATTCAGGAGATCAGTCATGACTGGGGTGGCACTTCATTTGCTGTTGTTACCCAGGAGGCCATCAGGCGCTCTGACGGTACTGAGATCAGCCGATCCGTGGAGACAGCAGAGGTGCTGCCTGGTGATGGTGAGAAATCCAGCTCATTTCCCATTTGAAAAAGATCCAGTGTTTATAGTTTAAAATCTCTGTCAATGACCCTTCTGATGCTCCAGACATTGTTATGGGATATAATGAGCGATGTCTTCTCACTCGTGTGGTTTGTTGACTGTAATGCTAATGACCACTGAATGACAGCTTCAGTTTAAGTGTATTAATAGATGTAATTAACTGCTCTCAAATATAAAATCATTATTCATGAAAGATTGATCGATTGCACACATTCCAGCAGTCAAAGCAGATGATGTCTGCAGTCTGGATGTAAGATCCAGGCTGCTTCACCAGGTGGACATGACGTCATTTCCCTGCTTCCACCGTAAAACCGGACGTCTGCCTCAGGCCTGTGGCGAGGATGACCTGGACCTCGGTATGGTGAACACACACATGCTGTCAGTCATGTTTCATCCATGAATGTTGTGTCTGTTTGATGTAGTGTTTGAAACTCTTGCAGATGGAGAAAAGTTGTTTTACTGCAGTAAGCTTGGGGGACAGAAGAACTACACACGGTACTCATCTAGAACTGGTACTGTACTTCTGAAGGTGAGTCAGAACCACACACACGGTACTCATCTAGAACTGGTACTGTACTTCTGAAGGTGAGTCAGAACCACACACACGGTACTCATCTAGAACTGGTACTGTACTTCTGAAGTTTCACTGTACTAGCAGTTTTTCAGCTGACAATGCCTTTTACATACAAACACATTTAAAACTAACACCTCATGATTTACAAATCTTTTGATTTAGAGGCCTCTGTTTAAATACACACACCAGCACTGCAATGTTTAAACTCACCTACTTTAGATTTATAGTTAAGTCATCAGAAATGGGAAATAACACACATAGACTCATGGGAAATGTTAAAGGTCTGCTCATGTTCTTCCTGAGGTGCATCATGGGATGCTTTTAAATATTAGTGGTGCACCTGTTCGCTGGTTTTCCTTCCCTGAGCTACTTTCCAGCATATAGACATTAGAAAAAGGTTTCTGCTGTCGTAGAACACATGCGAGTTGATCAGTAATGTCAGAAAGACTCATGAGATGTGTATGTTACACACAGGTGGACTCCTCCTCAGTGCCGTGGGATTTCTTTATCAGCTCAAAGATCAGATCTTCACTCATTACTGAGAAGCAGGAAGTTCAGGTGCAGATCTCCTGCTATATGTATGAGAATGGATGTCTGACTCTCTGGAGGGTTCCTCATGGGGTCATCGCTGAGGTTCTGCTCTCTCACTTTAACAATGTTTTCCATGTTTTTTTTCCCAACACCTCCATTTTTTTTTCCTCATTTTAACTTGTTTTATCTGTCCGTGTTTAGGATCTTCTAACTGAGCCTGTGGCAAGACCGGATGTTTCACTTTTAGTGCTTCAGTTACTGAAGATGGTGAAACGGATTCATTCCTGTCAGATCGTTCATGGAGACCTAAAGCCAGAAACGCTGTACTTCTACCACAGGTACAGTATATTGCACTCAAGCACAACACACAGACATCATAAAATACCATTCAAGCAACTTTTCATTGATTCACTGATTTGAGCATTCTTTGGGACGCACTTATCTTGTTGTTTTTTGTTGTTCTTGTATCCTGTTGTTTCTGCTAATGAGCTACCATTCTGTGTAACACTGATTTCTGAAACAGTGACATCATCGCTCTGGACTTCTCCCGGTCAGTGGACCTGCAGCTTCAGACTGACGTGAGATCAGCACAGCTTTTGTCTTCTGCACAGAAGTACATTAAACAGGGGCTCCTGCTGCCCTCTGCCTCCCCTTATCAGGTACAGTCAGACCTCTGATGTCATAAAGGTTTGATCCGATACATGAATTGTTGACGTTTGTAATGTGAGTCTGAACCATCTTCTGCAGGCTGATTTGGTGGGTGTCGCAGAAATAGTTCACATGTTAGTGTTGAATCGTCCTCTGAAGGTCATGCATGGAAACTCAGGATGGAGTTTGGATGAAGATTCTGAATCTTATCACAGGTACCTTCATCATCTTCATCATCATCATCATTTGTTATCAGTGTGCACTCACCTGATATCTACAGAGGTGAAAGACTGAAGCTGATCTTGAGTGCTGTAAATAATGGGATGATGTTTGCAGTCCTGTAGATCCCGTCTGGAAGAACTTTCTACACATGATTTTGAATCCAGGAGAGCTGTCGACAGAACTCATCTTGTCCACTTTAATCAGTAACATGAGAAACATCTTATAAATAACATGCAGAATACATGTGTATTCTGTTTAAAACACACTTTCATTGTTCCAGCTACATTTAATTTTTGGCACTTTCAGTTGTGATTGAAACTTTATTGTTCATAACTTTGTGTTTCATTAACAAATTTAGTGACAATGTACTTATTAATTATATATTTTGTTCTTTTATAATACTAAATAAACTATTTTGACACCATATATGTGGTTTTTACAAAAATAATAAATAAAACTAGCAGAGAGAAGGAAAAAACGGCAAGAGTTGTAGAATGGACTTCCAGGCCTGAAAAATACCACCCTGTACTGTTTTTACGTATTGCAGCTGTAATCATAAAAAAATATTCATGTCTGTCACATCCTGTAACAAACTCCTGTTTGTTCTCAATTATGTTCTCGCCATTGTTCAGTAATCGGGTCACTGATCGCAGATCAACTGATAGTCGGTCATTTTAAGGTCTTCCAGTGCACTGAAATGGTCCTTCCCACAATGCAATGCAAAAACCAGGTATCATCGATGCTGCCTATGTTCCCTTACCAGAAATGAAGTCAAATTTAAAAAAAAAAAACTAACCGAAATCACACAGGCAACTCAATAAATATCTCAATAAATTAACAGCGATAGCAACTTTAGAAAACAAACTTTTATTTTACATTTAAACACATTGATAGACAGGGAACAGTCTGCTTAATATTTAAATTTAACATTCAGCTAAATTTATGCATGCATATGTAACAGAATAATCAAATTATGTACTTTGATCAAAAAAAAAATTAAGTCAGCTATCGGTTTAGTCTGTAGTTATAATAAATAGTGTCTAGTGGTTATGTATCACAAACACTTTAAGGAGTCACATTACAGGAAAATGTAATCAGTGTCCCAATGTGTAGTGAGCTAGGGACCTGTGAGCTAGGGACCTGTGAAGGGTTACCAGGGCCTGAACTCGTGTACACAATATACAGATTCACAAGCTAGCTGACATCATTTTGATTGTATACGTTCAAAGTACATGTGCATTACATTTGCATTACCATAATGTATTTTTTTATCCTTTAAATTTTGCTTTGATTTTTAATCAGTTTTTAAATTAGGTTTAGATTTTTACTTAATTTTTGTTCATAATAATTTGGTAAATGTCTGCTTTTCATTTTCAATGTTAAGCACTTTTTTGTAAAGTGTTGCAAAAATAAACTTGCCTGTTCTTGATATAGAGTAAAAGTGTGTTCTGTGTAAAACACAGACAGACACACAAAGATGAGCAGCTGTGTTGTGTTGTGTGCAGATGTCTCTGCCCACACGTTTCTCACACTGTACATAAAGTATGTTAATATTTGACGTGTCATGGGGAGGAGTCCAGAGCTCTTTTGCTAGTTAAATGACTTCTGTCAGGATTACTGGAAGAAATGTGACAGGGGTTCTTCATATAATGTGTTTATGGTTAACCAGGTTAATGCACACGATAGGAATCACCTGTAAAACCCCTGATGGGTAAGTAACTTGTGTGTTTGTCTAATGCTGGTTATATACAGTAGCATATAGCACTCTTCATATACTCTTTCTGCAGTATGTATACTGTCCACAGCACGTGAATGTTTCCTGTTTACAGAACATAATACCTGCATGACCAATTCTGACTTTGTACAGAAATACTAGCTTACTACTTACTGAATGTTGCGCAGCATACTCCCTACTGTTCCTTAAGACGCTATGAGAAGCAGTGTGAAGTATAAAGATTTCAAACAGTAGCTAGCTGTATTTTATGTGATCATACAGTAGCATGCTGTATTTTACAATATGATCTGCATGTATTTATTTTTGTTTGTATTTATTTTTGTTTATCATTGCATAATGCAACAGCTTGGCCTAAGAAAACGGAGAAATGTGCAGATTTATATTAGAGATTATATATAATCTTATATCATATTTCAACATTAGACAATTCAGACTGATTTGCCACTAATGCTGTGTGCACTTATGCAACGTACACTGTGAAGTCTGCAGAAAGAAGAATTCACTAATATTCCTAAAACAGCCACAATGTGTGTGTGTCTCACAAAGGTTACACGTGTACAAGTGGAGTTCTTGTCATTTCAAGCATACACAAGCACATGGTTGACCAAGTGCTAGATGGAACAAACAGTGACATCACAGACATACAAGAGCTACATAATTTAAACATAATATATACATCAAGTGCACAAGTGCAAACATGTGCAGACAGCACAAGACAGTACAAAGACTATTGGGAGAGACTATGAGCATAGTAAGTCCCAGTGCAGCCGACCAGTACACAGTTCTGTAAGGAGAAAAGTAAAACTGGTGACAGTAACAAATGTAAACATAAGTGTGAACAGTAAACATAAGTGTAAACATAATTACAGCAGCAAGATGTGCAAAAAGAATTTGTTTATTCCAATAAGACATGAATTATTCTGTTTGTCTGGTAATGATCCCTGATGCATGTTTATAGTCCAGTGAACTAGTGACAGCGAGCAATTAATCTACCAGTGATCAGTTCCATACAGATACTCTGTTCTCTGTTTTATCTGCGTGTCGGCACAAATCTGAGTTCATCAAGGGTGTGTCTCAAATTCTTCAATGAATCCAGAAGTGTTTCACACTTGCTCTTCCACAGCTTCACTGTTCACTGTGTGTAATAGTACTGGTGGGAATCATAAATGACAACACTGGCCTTACAACAACTTACAGTATTTAACTCGAGTGCTGATGTTCCTGCATTTAGTGCTTTTGGTAGCTAGATGATCTAGTCTCGCAAATGATATAAAATATTGAGTAGTTACGGCCTCTATTCCTACAGGAAGATCTTTTACGGCCTCAAGCGCACTAGAAGTCTGTTGTGTTGGTGACTCAGTTCTGGTAAAGACGCTCCCAAATCCCAGGAACATGCAGCAGCATGAAGCGGAGCATGTTGACTGAAAAACTGCCCGTGTGTGAGTCTGGAGGTATGTGCGAGACGTTTGTGAGCTCTAGAGTGAGTCTCAGCGGCTTCTGTTTGCTCAGCCAGACTCCAGAAATATCCAGTCCTCAGGTTAGACAGATTCAGCTTTTATTTTCTCCTCTTTATCTCTCTCTTTCTTACACTTTCTCAGTTTGATTAAAGGCCGTCGTGTGTGTAGAGGGAGGGAAGGTGTGGAAACAGCAGTCTTTGTTGGAGTGACAAAGGAAGGGGTGGAAGGTTACGAGAGGCTCTTGAGGAACATATGCTTTTAAACAAGTGAAGACTGCTTTCTTTTGGTTTTTCCAGATATGACCAGAACATTTAATATGTTTTTTTGTCATTTAAACACTCTTATCCAGAGAGACCTACAGACGTCCGTTATGTTCTTCTGTATCACTGCCAGGGTCAACACACATGATCAGAATGTGATATGCAGAGATGTTATCTGTTGGGTGAAAGCAAGATTGCCACATTTTGTCACAATCGGAGGAGTGAGAGAGTTTTTTTTAGGATTTTGCATAAGTTTGGCTCTCATGACGTCACAAAGAGATTTTGACTCTACTTTTTTAGTTTAATTAATAAAAGTGCTGGTGTTTGTCACTGCATAATATTAATACTGCTGTCTCTTGTGTAGCTTTGGCTTTCGGCTTGATTTCATGGATTGTGTTTTGTTGCATCCTCACAATCCTCAAGGACCTGATGAGAGAAACATCAGAAGAATCTTCATGATGCTGCACCAGCAGCTCAACTGTAGGTTGTGTGGACCTCACATGTTAGATGACACTTTCACAACAGCTTCTATGTTAATCTACAGCTCTAGAATTGTAAATGGTTCAATTACAGTAACTGGGATGTTCTTGGAGAACTCATCTTCTGTATGTCTCAATGGATCTTTACAGATCTGCTTTGATTGTTTAAGTTCTGCTGACCCATCAGAATCTGGGGCTTCAGATCCGGGTGGATTAATTCTATGATGATCTGAAACTTTAACTTCACAGATCTGCTTTTCAGCATCTGCACCAATGATCATTTTGTGCATCATAGTAAAGTGAAACGAATGCTTATGAAATCAATTCATTTGTATTTAATGATTATATTTGTTTATATTCATAATTATTTTGACTAATATAAAGCTGTAATTATTGTTTTTTATTTGGATCATTTTTTGATGCAGTGACAATGTTAATGCATGTCAGAGTAACAATTGCGATAACAGAACACTTCATCTGTTCTGTGACTGCAGTGTTATCTCTGTATAATGTAATTTATGAGTTCATACACTTTCCTTTCTGTAACTACAGAGGATTCAATCCTAAAACTATCTAGAGTTACGGGATCATTTCTTCAGCAACATTTTAACTCTGTGTTTACAGAGTGTGAGTTTATGTCTCTTGTGATCCTGCAAAACACTCATTCAACACTATTCAATGTTATTTTATTTCACTGTGTTTGAATGAGTGCGCTGGCAACATTCTTTCAGGTGTGAATCAAGTTGTGACGTGTTGCAGGTCTGGAAAACATTTGATCATGATACAGCAGATCATCTCAGCATGTTTGTGTACAGAATACATCTGTCATGAGTTTCTCTCCACACCCCATAATCAAACAAGACAGAGAACCATGAGAAACATCTCCCTTCCTCACACCTCTCTTGTGTTCTGTCCCCATCAGGGATCATTTAAAGAGGAAATGACTCATGAGCTGAGCAGATAGAAGCAGATCCATCAATATATCTACAGATCAAACACTCCACAGGTAAGACTGTTTCACATCATGCATTAAATTGCATCAAATGTTGTTATAGTTGCAGACCTGTTACACACCTGTACACACCCAGTATGATGCGAGACAAATGGGCTTCTGTAAAAATGGATATTAGTTCAACAAATGACATATTGATATTTTTATGTGTGTAAATGTTTTGCATCTTAAAACACTTTCTTCGTTTAATATTCAGAGAAATGTGGTTGAATTACTGAATTTCTTGTGTTTGATGGTTTCATTTTTGCTCTTTTCTCACCCATAAAATAATACTTAAAAACATACAACACAGTCGAAGTTTAAAAATCCAAATACTGAACACACAATGTTAGGAAAGGACAAAAATGGCCCCTTGCAGAATGACACGAAGCCTTTCATGTATCTGTGATGTCTTATTAGTTTGCATGTTTATTGCTCACTCTTTAGTCTTCACTATGCAAATGTCAATTGTGAGTTTACAACACTGTCAACACTGTCAACACTGTCTATCCACATGTTTGTGTAGCATTCTGTTATCATAGAGAACATTGTGTTTTTAATAGGCTGTTTTTACAGTAACACTGTTTACAGTAGGTTTTACAGTAACAGACCTCCAGACATCATGTGGTTTTGGCAGCATGACATGATACATGTTCACCAGCTACTGTGAACATAACTGCACAGAACGCACAGAGAACAACTCGTAACATCACTTTACATGTCAGGAGCAGATTCACTTCATGATTTGTGTACTTGAGTACATACTCGTTTTGTTAGTAGGTGTATTGTAAAAGCACGTGAGGCCATTACATTGTAAAACAGCCACTTGTGTTGTTGTGTAAGCACATCAGTGATAGCAACTGAGATTTTCTAAACACATTGTGTTTCTCTCTGTGCTAATTTCAAAACAAGACACAAAACTCACACATTTAGTTAATGTGTATGAACATCCAGCAATGTCAGCGGAGGGCAGAAATCTCCCAACACACTGATCTGTTACAGAGCTGAGAGTTCAACTGTAATCGAACACAAACTGACGTGTTCATCAGAGGAGGGAGCAGTGAGCACCTTCACAGCACATTTACCGTCATACAACATTCACATACAGTAAGAGTACAGAGCAATGATATAAATACAACAGCTCTATACGCATACTTACTATATGTGTTCACATTGACAAACTCACGTTTATCTGAGCACAGTTTGACATGTTGAGATTGTTCATCTCTGGAGGAGAAAAACGAGATTACAGAAGCCTTTTATTCTCAGGACAAACATTTCAGAATCACCTGAAAGTTTTCATTTATTATTTATCTCGTTGCTGTGGCAGAAAAACATCTGCTCTATTAAATGATCTCCTTTAAGCTTTTTATGCTCGGAAAGTTCAATGCACTCAAAATGAGGACAAATAGTTTTGTGTGGTGATTGGTATTGGCTGTCTGTATCCTCAGTAGACCTGCAGCAGAATTGATCTGCTCTTTATCCTCTGTTCTCATGGTTCACTGGGTCCTGTCTGTGTTAATACTGTCATTTTACAGTGTAACATGAAGAATACAGTGTCCAGTTTAACACACACATTTGTGCCAAAGAAAGTGACACGTCTTCTAGCTGGATGCTGTTGTAGGAGAGAAACTGCTCAAGAGGCTGCAGTGACCTGCTTTAGAAAGGGGGTGTGTCTTCTGGTGTGGGTTTC
>JAZGTJ010006452.1:0-16846 GCA_036877575.1 Botia almorhae | reverse complement strand
CCCCATGCCTGTCACTGGCTTATTGTTTGGCCTCCTGGGGTTGCATTTTAAACCTGCATTGTCGTTCTAGCCCATGGAACGATAGCTTCATCGACTGCTTATAATGTGTGCATGCTGTTAGAGCACATTCTGAAAAAAACGTCAATTGTTTTATGCAAAAATAATGAAATTCGCTACAGAATACTAAGGAGAGAGTGATGCATGCATGTGTTTATAGTGCAGAGATGCCGTGCATTTCCATAGTGAACTTTGTTATAAATGCTTTTCTGCATCATCCCAAAACAAAACTTAATTACATCGCCACCATATTTCTGTACTGTCTACAGCTAGTTTATGAAAGTCAAAAGCTGGAGGCTGTTTGATGTTTTATGAAACAATAATTTTAGTCGATAGGATTGGATTGGTAACAGCTTCCTGGTTATCACATGATATAAACAAAAACTTTGTTTGTTTTCCACATTTTACAATGTTGCCAGCCATAGACAATAGACAAGGGACTGGAACTATTAAAGGCTGTTTCATTCCATGTCCATGTATTCCATGTTTTAATGGTTAATTTCATAAGCCTAGCTAATATTAGCATAGTTTCAGCCAAATGTCGATTGGTCAAATGTTGATGGTCTACAATTCTGAGCGTGCCAGGCTTGTGTAAATCTTTCAAAGATGTGCGCTTAGTGGAATTCTGCAAGACGAAAAACTAACACATTTTACTTGGTAGAAGTGACAGAATTGAAAGAATTTGGTGGCTGTGAAAATGTTTTATAATTTTCATTTTGGGATAGAGACTAGCTGTACAGATGGTATAAATTATTAATTGATAAAATAAATAAATATAAACTTGTTTATTGTTGATTTTGTTGTTAATATAATAATAATAATAATAATGATAATAATACAATTTTAAATATTTAACCCATTTTCTATTGAAAAATATAAAACATATTGCACAGAAAGAAAAATAATTCCTCCTTTAATGTGTTTAAAATTTTGCTAAATTTTCAATAATGTGTTTTTTACCCAGGGTGCAGTTCGGCCCACGTTATTCTCCATTTTATTTTTTCCCTCCAGAACAGCAAGTGAGTGTTGCAGTTCAATTGAAACTATTGTCACTGGAATTGGTTTTGCAGGGCAGTGAGAGTGTGAAGGGCCCAGTCATTATGTCTCTGCCCGCTTAGCATGCTGATAATTAGGGACAGAGAGAGAGAGAGAGAGAGAGAGAGAGAGAGTGAGGAGTGGCTGCCACTCCGGTTCAGAGGGGTGAAAGAGACTTTATTAAGAGTCAGAGACAGATCACAACTGCTAAGTGACCCACCAAGGTCAGGATCAGGGGCAGACTTTGTAATTAGTATGCTTTTCGAAGGAAGGAGGCTACAGTGCCATTGTTCTGGCACAATCAAATTAGCCCCTCCACTATGGACCCTGTATCACGACCTCAGGGCCTAAACACCTTTCTTCTGACAGAATAGTAATGATATAAGAGAATTTGTACTCTGTCTACCTAATGAAACTTCAGATTTAGATTTCTGATTTACACTTTAATTTATGTAATTGTGTCTAGGCTGTTAGGCCAAAGAATATGTATTCTTTATACATATACATATTTCTCACTTCAGAGTTGGATTTTTGGTAGCTCCACCTTGTTGTTCTTATCTCTCTGGTTGATGATATGTCCTGTGAAGAGCAGTGAACTTGTATCTTGTATCTAACCTCTTTATTAAATGGTTTGTACAGAAACAGGAAGGTGGGACTTATGTGGGTAGAGAGATAAGGTTCATGTCAACTTTTTCCACAGGTACGCAGGCAGTGGTTAACCAAAAACCTATTCCAGAAACCCTTCAGTTACTCTTTACATCTCTCTTATGCTTTCTCTGGCTGTCTCTCTCCCTATTTCCCTCTCTTTCTCTATGCCTCCCGACCATTATATGATATGGATGTAATGTAAGAATCTCTGGACACCTTCCACCACTTCTGTGTCATAAACGCTTCCTGATAAATTAGATATATCAGCTATGCCACAATCACCATGGCGAATGGCAGGGATTTGAACCCAAGGCGCCAGCGGCACACTGCAGCCCTGATGGCAGATACCCATCTTCACACAGCCACATCTTCCCCTCACACACGGCCCTCATTCTCTGCATTAAAACACTCTGTTCTCTCCCTCCAGCATCCTCCCCATTATTTCTCTCCCTTTCAGCCACTAGCGTTGGTCTGATTTAACAAGATAAGATTTGAGAGCTGATGTTGCCTGTTCTTAATGTACCATAGTGTCCACAATGGGACCCTCACCTCGTCGTCTGAGAGAGGCATAAATCGGCTGTTCAGGGGGGAACAGGAGAAAATAGTCAATTAGATATGCAGCATAACAATTTTTACAGCCTCAGAAATTGAAATAGTGGAGATTAAGGTATCATACATCATACACTGTCCATCGAAATCTGTGCTAATATACTGTGCAGGCTTGTGTATTAAGAAAAGGTCTTTTTAAGAAGTGCTCCTAAGGCCAGTCTGACCTCAGTAATTGATTCCGATCTCCACGCTTCTGTCGAGCAGTCTTACCAGAAAGCTTCAGAGGAAAAATAATCTCCCATTGTGATTTAAATCATTGCTGATACAGCACCAGTGACCATGGATAAGAAAAATGCACTATGAGTGAACTACAAAGGAAACAGCATAAGCATATAGGAAACAAAGAATATTGCAGAGAAATGCATAAACAGCATGTGCACTAACATGTACAGTAGATTTTTAAAGTTTAAAAACTACCCGTGAAACGCTTCGGTTCTCTTGAATTTTAATTGAATACATGTTTTTATTTTACTGATTATGTTATTAGCCTAGCAATTTGAATCAAACTTTAATTGAAAAATTAACATTTGTTTTGCTCTTCTTATGAGTTCTTTTGAGCAAAACCTGATGATCCATATTATCCCAGTGCGGTTCAAGACTGTTCTAGAGTGTTAGTGTGCGTCTGTGTTTAATTTGCTTATTTGATTAGTCCCCCAAAATTACAGTTGATCCTTAAATATTTACATGCGTTGCGTTTCTTTGTTCATATTTTAAAGTCCTTAACTTTAAATTTTAATTTGATTTTAAATCCCAGATTTTCAATGGGGTCTCAGACCCCACTGTAAGAACTGCACTACTGGAGACGTTTTGTATCAAAGATGTCCAGATAAAATCTGTTAAAATCCATTAGAGAGATACAAAACACAATGAAAGTTCATGTGTACTAGCTGTTCCTCAACAGCTGTTCCTCAACGGCTGTTCCTCAACAGCTGTTCCCCAACAGCTTCAATGGACAGTCCTGCATGAAACCCTGACTGAACACATGAGAAAATCTGTGGCTGGGAATTTTGGAAGAAGATAAGGACGCAGTGGCTTATCAGGTCAGAGGTGATGTCACAACACAAAACAGGACGATTTCAAATAATACGAGATATGCATTTGAATCCTCTGTTTTTGGTGTGTTCCAGTTATCCATTATGAATGCTTATTCATCACACTTATCATACCTCCACTGACTAGCTCCCTGGGGTGCTGCTTTTGGTCTCTTATCTGTCATTCTGTCTCTCTTATTTCTGTTTCTCTCTCGTTATTCTGCATGTATGAGTCTTTGTGAGCAGTGATTACCGCACCCCTGATTTTGATGAACTCAGATCTCTTTGAAATCAGACAGCGGGCACATATCTGGGGGCATTTGGCAGAATGCATAGGTTAAAAAGCTTACTGAAAGGATCAAGTTTCTCGGTTAATAAAAATCAATTCAATGACACTGGTTAGAAAATGAGTCATCGTGTCCGCTTCAGAGCGATTTGCCATTATGCCATTATGGTTAATTTCATCCTTTATACTTCTGTTTCCATTGTTGGTCTTTGATTGGTGGAGATGGGCATCTAAAGGAGTCTGATTCTGAACTGTCTGCTGTTATTATTTCAATCTGGTAGAATCACAGAAAGGGAAAATTAGTTTTTTTTATGAATTAGTAGCTGTTGTTTATCATCTTCTCTTGAGCAAAATAACTACCACTGTTACCACAACACTGTATCTGATATCATCATTTTGATCACTTTGTAACGAGCGCTTATGTACCGATTTGATCATATTTATACTACCTTGTTATAGCCATGATTAAATAGTACTTGCATTGCTTTGGCCATTATTATTATATCAAGCAGCACTGTTACATTATGGCAATCACTTTTACAAGCTTTTATTATTGATTTCCACATGGGTTTATGGTAATTGTATTCAGCACAGCACAAGGAAATAAAACGAATACGGAGATCCTCAGAGCAATCGCAGTATAATAAAGTCCAGTATTTAATGCTAGTGATAAAAGAACAGTAATTACATTAGATCAAGTATAACATTTTGTGGTATTATAATAGTCTACGAAAGCACACTGAAAAGTGCAGCCAGGCAGTAATAGTATGGCTCAATTTGCCCTGCTGATTCAGGGTATAGTGTAAAACAACACGGCCATTATTACATCAATTCTGTCATTGTTACATTGTTGCATCATCACTACCATTGTTACATTGTTAATACTACATCACTGCTAGCACTATTAAGTACTGCCTCTGCCACATTATTATTATGTCAATACCACTGTTACATTATTACTACGTCATTGAAAGAGTTCTCAGGCCTATTATATTACATCAGTATCATCCCTGTTACATCCATTATCGCCACACTGACCCTGTTACTGTTGTTCTCATTAATACTGCAGGATGAATACAATGTTAAACCGTTGCTATGTATTACATCACCTAAATATTTTGTTCCTCCAACCAAATATTCATACTTGTGAAATTTGTCAGGTTAGTAAGCATAACTATTGTTACCCTAAATGAGAAGGAAATGAGACTTTATATCATGTAACAATGGCACAGGTCTGCTCCCTAATTTCCCTCTGCCGTTGGTCATATCTTGCACATGGTGCTTTAGAGATGAGGAGATAAAGCTGCTTCATTTTTCTAGGTAAATAGAGGAGGGGTCTGCTTCATCTTTTTCTACCAAAGGATACCAATGACTTTGCCCCTCCTCTGATCCTGACAGTTACCACACACACACACACACACACACACACACACACACTCACACACTCCTTTCCCTCACCTCCCCTCGAGCTTCTGTCTGTAACACACAAACAGCTGGAAACAGTTGATTTGAATTTTCCGTTGCTGGGCAATGTGCTGTGATGTCTTAACACTTCTAAATGAGCGCTTCTATCTGACATTTTAATGCGCCATAGATTTTATTTCTGACGTTGCAATATCACATTCTTAATAACAATAATCAACTGCCTGGGTTGTTTTTTTTCCAGCAGAAATTAAATCCTGACACAGCGAGCTGGACTAATAAAAGATGTAGCTGGAGGAAGTAACAATAAATAAATATGACGAATGATGAGGGCTGCAAATTTGTATTCAGATGCGAGAGACAATTACACAAAGAGTCAGAATGTATCAGGCTCTCTGCAGCTCTGTAATAGCTGTGCTGCAGGCCTACATGTTTACTCGCTTAAACAGACTGTGGGTTACTATGTGGTGCCACTTACATTGTCCAAATACATTTAAGGCAACACACACACAAACACGTGTGTGTGGCAGTTAAATGTTGCTGCACATTTCTGTTATTTTAATAGCAGGTTTGGAAATATGATCAATTTGTCATTCTGCATGGGACAAACGCTGAATATACAGTACGTGTGAAAATATTTTCAGCTATTATTTGGATTTAGTTTTCCCCTCTAACTAAAACTGCTGTCACTAAGTGAGCAGATGTTTTCTATTGAAGGGTGTGTAGCACAGTCATCGTTACAGCTGCAAACACCATTACTTCTTATTTATTTAACTACTTATGTATAATTTACTTAATCCAAAATTGTCTGATAATAGTGTGTTACCCATTACCTAGTTCATTTCATGTGAGAGTCTATGTAAATTAAAAAAAACATTTGTGATTTTTGTTTTTATATTTGAATCTAGAAATAAAGATAAGCGATTTTTAAAGCTATGTTAATATAATGTATAAGAAACGTGGTTGTGTTAATAGATCAATAGAAAATTAATTAATTTTAATTAAATGGCAGTGATCATTAAAGTAGAAGTACGATCGGAAATGTCTGAAACATTTGTGTATTTATTTTACTTCCTGCTCCACTTTTGACACCAATCTGATCAAGTGACCCAACTGAACATAACTGGCTTAAACAGTTGTGTAAGTTTGAGATGGATGGTGTCTGTTTGCACAGCCAATAGTGGATTGAGTTTTTGAAAGTTTATTTTTTTATTCTCTCTGGTGCACACTTCAATCAGACATCAATAAGTTCCTTTTTTTCCACTTTTTCCTCTTCTCTCTTTTCTGAAGGACAAATGGCTTCCCACATGAGACCACAAGCTCAGTCATGTCAGCTGCCTCTGCTCTCCTCTCAGGATGACAGATCCATCAGGTTTGTATTCAGCTTCAGGGCCTCAGGAGAGTGAGGGAGCTGCTCTCTGCCTGGCCCAGTGTTGAGAGTCTGACGTTCCACTGGGAGCGCAGGCTGGTGGCTCTGCCCTGGGCTCTGGCCATGCGAGAAGCAGTTGAAGCAGACCCTTTTGAACCTCTCAAACTGAAGCCCACAGCATCACCTAAATGTTTTCATCAACCCCCTGTGTTCTGTCCAGTTACATTGCTTTGTTTTTTCCTCTGTGTCTGTTTCTTGTCTAGTCAGCGGACCACAGTGGAAGAAGCTCTCTGGGAACAAAAGTCTGAACATTGCGATATTCTACTGGGGAAGAGTGGTGAGACTTGCATGTAAGTCTTTGTTTTAGAGTTTATTATGAAAGCATATGAAACCAATGCATGCTCAAGCCCGCACGCCCACTCGCTCCCATTGATAGAAGTTCTGTATTTTTCATTATCAGACTGTACCCTGCTGTGCCTTGTTCTGGTCTCAGTGTGTGTAGATCAGGCCTGCATTATCTTGAGAGTAGATTTGCTCATATTTGCTGATGGCTTCTTTTTTAACAATGGTCCATCAGGCTGCTATCATCAAAGGTCCTGGTTTTAGGTTGAATGGCTGCATCTTGGGAGCACATTAGCTTGTGTGTGGATGACCTGGTTGTGTGGCTTTGATGTGCCTTTGTTCTCTGACCCATTTGAGTCTTGGCTGGGCATGCGGTGTGCCTGTAAAATGAGGTATCACTGTAATCTGGGTATCACCGTAGCCCTCTCTGATCTAAAAGCAGGGCTCCTGCAAAAAGGACACTTTATGTCAATGTCTGGCGTGTACATGGAGATAGATCATACATCTGAGTAAAAATCAGGTTTTTGGTTATATATGTATTCACAATCCTAAATTTCCATATCATTTATAGGAATGAACCAACCCGTCATAGCATTCACTCTGTCTTGACATAAATAATGGAGTTTTTGTATAAAAGCCCACCCTGTATAGCACAAAACTTCACAATATTTCATTGACATCAACTGTCTGTAGTTAACTCTGAAAGTCTTGGACATCAGATCTCCTCTCACTGTTGTGACACACACTCATGGCTTTATTAACCTCGAGTTAGGTCGATTTTTATCCTATTAAATGCGTAGAAAGGTACAGTCAAACTTTCTCGTTTTTTTCTTTTTCTGTAGACAAGCAGCGCTCAAAAAGCCATTTAAAAAAACGAGGACAATTATGCATCTGCTCCTTTGACACAGAGCTAGATTTCATTTTCACACTTTGCGGGGTAAATTGGCCTATTTCAAGCGGGGATCTGACATGTTTGGAGTCAGATAATGTGCGTCAAGGAGTGAAGGCCCAAAGTGATTAAAGCAAGCCAAGACATAATTATGTCAAACTCTGCAGTTGTCCTAAGCCCTCTCTAGTTGAAAGAGATTCTTCTAAAATAACACCAGAGATGAGAAGAGGAAAAAGAAGGTGAGAGCATGCACGCAAAAGTGAAGGAAAGCGTTTTGAAGTGGTTTGCCACATTTCTCAAGTACCTCTGCTGACCCGCCCAATCCAGGCAAACAAGACACCTGCTCTGAAATATACTGAAGCTGTATTTTATAAAGCAGCACAATACAAAGCAAAAGACCATATAAGAGATTTTATCTGAAGATGAAATTTAGATAAAAATTTGTTTTTATCTCAATCAAACTTTATTGCATTTTTTATTTTCACCTGACGTTTTTTTCAGGAATGTTTACAGTACTGGTATTGGAACAAAGATACATTTGATTTAAATTCTCATTAACATCCTTTAACATACTGTATCTGACAATTATGAAGTAAATGGCTGAAATCAATCCGATATTTAAAGAAAAGTAATTTGACGTAGTTAAAATTGATTCATTTGTAATGCACATATGTATATGACAATTAGTTTAGCCACTATGTAAATATATATGACAGTAACAGTAGACACTAATAACGCTGGTTGTATTGTTTTTCTCATGTCTGTTTCTCACAATCTGATTTAATTAAAAAAAAGGGGATGGCGAGGCCTGAGGGTCAGTCTCATTTGTGCCCGAGATGCATTTAATCACACGCCCATGTGTCCAAACGCAGGTTTATTACAGCGCACGCAAACAAATTAGCAAGTCTGCTGTGTCACAAGCTATTTCAAAACCGCTCCTCGCACCTAGCATTTTATTACCTCATTTGGCATGTCAAGATCTGTATGAACAGAGAACATAATCAAGCATTACCTGTATTTATGGCGCTGCGATTTAAGGGTGAATAAGCCATCAGTCAATATGCAAAAGAGGCTGTGATTTTCAATTAGCAGGAATCAGGTCTGAATGCACAGCCTATATTCTCTGCCAGAGTGGAGATCACAGGGGGAAAAATGCATGTTGTGATGGTCTTTCCTGAGCAAATGAACAGAGAGCTCTTATCATGTTTAAGACTCTATAAGCAGATAAATGAATAATCATTTATGAGTTAGAGAGAGGGTTCCTTTTAACAAGCTCAATTTGAACCCTGGAACACTGGGCTGCCTGCAGGAAATGGAGGGATGAGGGGGGTAACAAGAACAGTGAGATGTGCTTTTATATTAAATGTGAAGCATTATAGAATGATGACAGTGAATGTAGTTTCTGATTCATACAGTAATAATACAATAATGATAGTAATTTATTACCAATAATAAAATGATCATAGTTAATGTTTTAGTAGTTAAAGTAGTTGCTGGCCAGAAATATATTTGAATTGTGTTGTTTGTTTGCTGTTAACAGAATACCATTTTAATAATGCAGTTTGGGCTCCACTTTACTTTTGGTAACAAATGTAAAGAGTCAACATATTTTTTTATTTCAGTTTAATACATTGTGCTTGATTACCACTTTCATATACCATGGAATTTATAGGACTGCAAAATGCTTGACACCATTGTGATTCCAGAGTGCTTGCCAAAGCTTAGGCAGACTTAATGTGTGTGTTTGTGCTGGATTAAATCTACAGTATGAACTCTGTTTACAGGGCCCCTGGAAATAAAGAGAGCCATCCACACTCTCATAAGTGCCAGCTGTTTTTGTGTGGCAGTAGCCTGGCAGGCGGCTGAGAGCTGGGGAGGTCTCATTGCACCACTCGCAGACCGTGCTGGTCATACTGCACGAGACATGGGCAGAGCAGCTCTGATATCTGTTTGTGTTTGGGCAGACTCTGAACCTTCAGTCTGTACTGATGAGCCATCTGGAACCATTTTGATGCCATCTTGTATAAAAATCATGCCCCTTTGTGAGCATGACCTTAGGCTGATCATCACTCATGTACTGTACAGCCATATTAAGAATATGATATGGAGAGCTCATGCCCATACTGCATAACACCCTTACAGCATTTCCCTCATGACCGTGTGTAGTCAGCGCCAGGGCTTTTCTGAGTTCATTGTTTAAAGAAACAGTCAACTTATATCACAGTCTAGTGTGATTTTGTGTTGTAATTGCATTTGTGTCACTGACTAGATTGTTGTATAAACTCTTCTGTACTGTAAAAGTTTATCCAGTGATTCTTGGAGACATTGGAATGTGTTTTTCTCTCCCTTGATGTGGAGCACATAAAGGGGAAGTTAAAGAAGGCCCTCACTTTAGTGTACACTTTGAGAAGCGGTTTATTAAAACAACATATATATTTTATTGGATTCACTCACTTGCTCAGGAGAGGCTGGCACACATATTTACCTTTATGGAGATTAGGAGAAAACATCAGTTCTTGTGCTCCTCTGTGGAGTTTGTTTGTTTGCCATATTGAGGAGAAGCACTTTAAAGAAACGAGGTTGGCAGTGTGGATCTGTCATTAGTTGTGTTTCATATTCCCATATTAGGATAATAATAATATTACATGCTCTTTCCCGGTTTTCATTCCCTTTCTCTTCTCTGACAGTCTGATTTTCATTGTGCTTCTGTTCGAAAGAGTAATTCTGTCTTTTTTGAAAAATACACATGAGAAAAACTGTCCATCAAATCTTTATGTGTGCAATAAAACCCCGGCCTGCTAACGGCTGTAATAATATAATGTTCTTTGTTCTAATATCATTCTTCATTGCACAGAATTATGCAGGTGAAATATTAGCCGATGTTTCAGTCACATTATGGCAAAATCAACTTAAACCCTTTAAAGATTTGATGAAATTTTAATGAGCAAGTGTCACGTTCGAACTAATCATAAGTGGAAAGGCTGCCTGCTCCCGTGTTTAGTTTTCAATCCACATATTAATTCTGCATCGAATGCCACTCAGAAACAGTGTATCTCCCCACAGGATGTTCCTGTTGTTGTTTGTCATGTGTTCTTTATGTAAAATAAGCAATACGCCGACAATTCTCTGCATAGCATGACAATATTGAAACAATTGTACCTAAATTCCCCAACTAATATAAAACAGATTACAATGTGCAGGCACATGGAGATCAGTGTTAAATCTTTATGGTCTCAAACGCTGGGCTGTGCTGATTTCCATAATGCATAATCTCTCTGCATGTCGGCCTGTGGCTTCTGTCAGGGGAGGCCACTGGCTCATGCATGTCCTTCCCCGCCCCCTAATGAAGCTGCAGGGCTCTGTCTGGGCCTCTTATGAGAAACAGCAGCTCTGGTCACCCTGCTTTCCCTCTTCTGTCTAGATTACCAAGATCACAATCTCTACATGCAGCCAATTACATACATGGAAATTGAATAGATGAAGAATTGAGCAAAGCAGGAATTGGCTATCCAGAGAAAAAAGGCAGGCTAAAAATAGGGGTCTGTTCTTGCTTTACTCTGTCTCTTGCTTCTGTCGTCTCCCATTTGTCTTTAAGTTGGTGATACTGTGGCTGAATTCTGTTGAAAAGTGAGCATCGTTGTGTCCTATACTCACTCTGAAGGGCTCTTGGGTACTCCGAAGGGTGCATATCATTTCTGTCTTTCATGTGGCCATTTGGAACACACTAGGCATACATCCCACATTTAATTTTTGGTTCTAAAGTTACCACGGTAACAGCAAAATTAATATTATACGTCACTCTTTTCTAACCATCTTATGGAAAGGCCCTGCTTGAACAGATTCAGTTGCTTGTTTTTGCTTGGAATGACCCTTTAAATAATGTCTCCCTGCTGCAGTTCTCTTTAAGGTCACAAAAATGGAATTTGTCCTATGTCTCTTTCTCTACATTTCCCGGCTTCTTGCAGTTATTGTTACACTTTTTTCTCCTTATTCTCATTGCTCATTATTTCCTTCTCACTGATGTGGAAACTGGAAACTTTTAGGATGGCTGTGTTAAAGACCTGAGCTTTGATCCCCTCTTATTCTCTCTCCTGCACACGCACTCACATTTTCTTTCTCTCTTTCTGTGGTCTTGTTCAGGGCTGCTCATTTATTTACATTAGCCCGGCCGAAAGGCATTGTAGGAAGTTTCAACCGGAGCACCACAATGGTTCCTTTAAGCTGCCACCCAAAAGCCGCTTGCAGTCGGGGCTAAGAGGATTTGTGACGCGTCTGTGTATCAACCTCTTCAGAAATAACAGAGCCACTTTCCTCAAGCTTTGGACAAAAGTCAAGCACTACTAAGCAGAGAGAGAGAGAGAGAGTCTATTTAAAACATAAATAATAGAACTGTTAACATTTTTGATATTAAAACTGAAGTCCACCCACAGTTTAATGAAGGCACTGTAGGCAATTGTGGTTGTATTAATAATACTTATACACTATGTAAGTATTAATAATACTTAAATAATAATAAAACAATGCTTTACACATAAATTACTTGAGTAACGTACATGTAATTTTATTTTTGCTTCAGTATCTGCATAAGGATCACTCCATGAGCAATGCCAGAAGGTAAAGGCCCTGAATTCTTAAAAAAAAAAACATATTTCTTTACTCCTTACATTTTAAATTTTAAAGGTTTGTTCACTGTTGTCCAGGCGGCTCAGTTTCGGTCTAACACCAGCGATTTCTACCTCTTCGAATTCCACAATGTCTCCTTTATGATGCAAATGCAGAGATTGATAACCTGTTTTGGTTGCATCAGAGAGCGCCAGATTTCTGATTGGCTGCGGAGTTTAAATGTAATTTAATGTGAGTCAATTTGCAGAACGGTTTAAAGATGCCAAAGCGCTTCTCTAAGCTCATGATTGTAAATGTGCAGCTTTTTGGTAATCAAGAAAAACAAATACAAGTGCTACCCTTTGCATCATGAAGTTAATCTGGAAAGCGATTGAGCTAAAAAAGAAGAAAAATGAAACAAAATTCAAACAAATATTACAAAACATGAGCTTGGCCTCCCTGTTGGTATAATACTCACCTATCATGTTTACAGCTGGTCCACAAATTGGCCCGAATAGGTCAAGCTAGTGGAAATGGATGAAGCAATGACAGGCAGCTCACCCACTCAGACAATATCACTTTAGTGTTGTCCAAATTAAAATGTGCAAACTTTAAATAGCTAAAACACTGAATAATGCCTCGGCAAGCGCTCAGTTTAGTTTAATTGCCTGCAATGATTTTATGATTAATAGTCTGAAAAGAGGTGATTATTATTAATACTAACTACAATATTAGAGTAACAAACAAAATATACATGAAACATGCTTGTTACTGTAAAAGTGTATAACAACTCATTAACTTAAAGGGAATTTAATGTGATTTGGCTTAAGTCAATAGGCAAATAGTCATCTAAAAAAAGTAATCTAATTGTTGAGTTATATATACTCAACCAATTGTGGGCTAAATAACGCCTTCATATGCACAGAATTCTTGTGGAACTAAAAACATGATTTTACATTAGACTAAAAAAAGGAGAGGACTTCCATCCTTATTTTTTGGTTTTACCTCACACCACTGTTGCCTTCTACATGTTTAGTTCCTTCGTATCTGATGTCTTATTCCTTTAGTTCCAGCTGAGTGTGGCTGTCCTGGGCATGGCTTATATCTGGAATGTGAGTTTGTGTATATGTCAGTATCTCAGTATCAAATCCTTATTTTCCATGTATTTACTTGCACTCTCTCTCTTCTTTCTCTGTGGCCCTCGCTCTCCCCAGCAGGTTACACAAGCAGATGTCTTCTATGGTCTGACTCATACCATACCATACTATAGATGCATGGACAGTCTTATCAAATTATTACAGCTTTCAGCTGAACTTAGTGTCTGAAGGCAACTATACATATTTCACGAATGCTAATATTGACCTTGGTACATGAGGTATTTATTTGTCACCGTCTGTTAGTTTGTTGTTGTGTATCCTGTCATGATGAATCAAGTTTTTTGGGTGTGTTTTGTCGCATTTTTGTAGCTCTTTTTTTAGAAGCTGTAATATGGAAATTAGTAGCTCATACAAAACTTTATAAAAGTTAATATATTGTAGGAAAGACTGGGGCTAGTTGTCACTTTTTGTATCCCAGTGAATATTCTTAAGGCAGGTGACTCCTTATTTTAAGTCAGTTTTATGTATTTTGTTTATGTGCTATTAAAAGTAAACTACTGAACATATCTATTGTTATTGCCCTGTAATAAAACATACAGGTTAGTTGTGTGTAAGCTGAATCAAAAAACGTATTATTAGTTTCCATTGACTGCTTTTGTTATTTGCTTGTTTGTTTGCGCAGCCAGTGTTACACCTTATGATTACACTTTTTATCTCACTCTTGTCTTCATCTGTGTGCTCCTCTTCCTCGTTTCCTTCTTTCCCCTCTTCCATATTGTGCTGTCGCTCCGTGTCTCCACGGAAACCACAGGGGATCTTGTTTATTTACTCTCTTCTTGGGAATCAAAGCTGTCGCAAACACATGCTGCCAACTTTATGGCACTCCCGAAACCCTCCCCGCTCCCTGTTTGTGTCTTCTTTCCCCAAAAGCTTCCAATGGACTGCGGCCTCCCGCTTCCAGCACCGGGGGATCTGTGCGGTGAAGGCCGAGTGGTGCCCACCAGTCACCGATAAAGCGCAATGTGGAAGCTGCGCGTATGGAGCTTTGTTGAGAGGAGCCGATGACAGAGAATGAGCAGAAGTCCCGGTGGTGCTGATTTGTACTGTGGCAGGGACCCTCGTGCCTAATAAGACCTCCGTCTCTGCATAGTGTCTGACACCACCCTAATACAGCATATGGAAATGAGGCGTGCATATGGCTGCGGCTAGGTGAGATCTGACCCCTGCTACATAAATCTGTGCAGCGGCAGCTCTGGCTTTGAGGAAGAGTTGTAAATCAGTCTCAGTAGATATGAGAATATTGTGATGTGAAGGTAATGTACATAGAGGTGGTTCCTCAGTTGAATCTTTTATGCTTTTCTGGCCTGTTGTTTTCATTTGTTTTTACATTCTCATCTGAAATCCTTTCATGAGGCTGTAATATTGCGGAGTCTATGTGTGTGGTGGATTGTGTGATAAAAAGATTTCAAATTAGTTTGGCTTAGTCTGAGAGTTGATAAACCACGTGTAGGGTGTAGCGTGTAGCGTGTAATGTATTTGTGTAGATGTGTGTGGGTGGGGATCGGGGTGCAAATGTCCCCACAAGCCTAGTAAAATCAGAACACGTCTACATTAAATCGTACATGGAAAAGTTTTTGTATGTGCTAAATAGAAGGGTTAAGGGATAAAAAAAATATCACAGTATAAAACAAACATGCGTGTGTGTGAGTTGAGGATCATTGTCCCTTATGGTGTTCAGCCATCACATGCAGTAGATACGTCAGAACAAGGCTGATTTATATTTGTGTGTGTGTTTGTATACTGGGAGGGGCCGTCCCAACTGTGAGCTATGATAACTGTGTAGCAGTGACCACTGATTCATCTGATGGCATCTGCCTTCAACGTGCCCACACACATTGTCACATAGCTGCAGGGCCGCAATCCTTGAATGTCAAAGATCTTTTGGCCTCTGTTCCTTCCAAAATATCATGAATAATGTCAGCCTTCACATCAGAGAACGTCCAAAAGTCTAACAACTCGTTCTGACAGCCTCAAATCTGTCTGACGCAGGCGGCGGTGTGACCTGTTACATAAATCAGATTGTGAAAGAGCAGGGCCGGTCTCCGGCATTGATACCTTATTGTCACAATCCATCAGTAACCTCAGAATTTCTGTTTAGTTTTCTGTTTCTCTCTCTCCTGGGATGTTTTATTTAGGAGTCTGGAGGGGTATACTGTATAAAAAACATGCAATGTGATTGGCTGAACAGGATCACATATATTTTGTAGTTTTACAGTAAACATCGGTGAGGATTGTGCCGTACACTTATTGCTTAAAGCTGAAATGTGATTTTGATGTTAAATTAATATGTGGGGCAAACTCCAAGCAAACTATCCGTCAGTTTATTTCCTGTTTGCTGGACCATTGATTTGTATCAGACCCGCACAACTCAGAAACATTGGGGCAACCGATAAGAAAAGTTTAAGAAAAGTTTGAGATGCTTGTTAGGAAACAGTCCTTATTTTTACAATTAAATCTGGCGATGCTAGTGGCACAGAATTCGGATTCTTTAGCTTTAAACCTGATTCACTGAAAACACATACTGTATTAAATACCAGTATAACACCCCACGATATAGCCTGATTCATTTTGACTGCCGTGTTGTTCCGTACAGACCATCATAAAATTGCACACCATTTAATTGGTTGCTCCCCTACCACACAATTCCTCTCTCACTATTTTTATCATTCTAATGTGGATTAATTTATCTATGTACCTTTCCATATATCACTGTAAAGGCGATATGAAGCAGATGGTCTTTGGTGTTCCTCCGTTCCCCCCTTCTGCTGTGGATGTGGGAGAAAACGGTGCCACCCGCAGTATTGATGTTCACTGCCGGATGAGAAAGGCAGTCTAATTCTCCACATTGAGTAAAGGTTTAGGTGTTAGGCGTTTGTGTTTTTCCCTGATGGGTGCTTTTTGTAAGCGAGTGCCTCTCCTCATCCGTCGTGGTTAGAAGAGTTAATGGACTAAATGTGAGAGAGGCGATAGGAATTCTCCTATTTTCTGCTTCCTACTGTTTTTCCCATTGCCTGGCCCAGGCTGTTAATTTAGGAGAGAAGCAGATAAATTAGAGTCATGTGGTCATATGCGATATTTGTTTTTGCTACACAGCTGCAGGTACCCATAAAACGTTCCGAATTTATTTGATTTCGACAGAGGCCTCTCGCTCTAATTTACCAATCTCGTTGTTTCTCTTTGCACAACTAGAGCCGGCTAATTATTTTATCCCCTTAAAAAATAAACGTGTTTCTGAATCTCTTGTGTGGGTAACAGCCTTTGCAAATAGACGGGAACAGGTTTCTTGATTTTCTCTCTATTGCTGACAATTTTCCTTCTCCTGGTTAACTCCCTGTGAAAGCAATTTGCCCCATACTCAGGAAAGGTAATGAGCAGATGGTACCATTGTAAATGATGATG
>JAZGTJ010006451.1:0-24911 GCA_036877575.1 Botia almorhae | reverse complement strand
TCATGTCGGCCGCCATAATGAATCATTTTGTATTGACACGTCACGCTGTTCACCCAAGATACAGAAGCAACATAGAATTTCTCTGTGTTGAATCACACAACACCTGTAAAGTCACTAGCTGGCACTATTATAGAATTAAAATAGTAGAATTGCTATTTGATTTGAGATCAAAATATCAAGTTTCTTTTCCACATAAATTAAACTGCACATCGGTTTTGGGTGAACTACTCATCTGAATAAAAAGATTTTTATAAAATAACCCATAATATCTCTGTTTAAAAGAGTTCCACTGAGAAAAAAACCTACATTACAACTAATCAACTTTAATAGTTCTGTCACTCATTGACCGCATACAGACTAACAAATTCAAGTGCTTATTCATACTCTGTACACACAGAGACAGTGACAGCCATATTCTACAGCCAAATTGACTCCAGAAAAAAAAATGTTACAACTGAACCGCAAAACTGATGTGACAAATTAGAACATTAGCCACTGACCTAGAAATAAGGGGCTGTGGAACACCTGACACCTAGATCTGATAAAAAAAGCACATTTGTGATTAATAACGTGGAAGCGTAAGGATCCGCTCAAACATAAGTGCGAGGAGTGCTGCTTTTAATCGGTTACACGAGTTAAGGATCAGAACAGTTCATTTGATTAGACCCAGTTTCCAGTATTTTAACACATGCTATATAATGACTCACTGATCAATTATTAGACACAGAAAATTCACAGTATGGGAGACGCGTTCGCCGGAAACCCCTTTCATTTGCGTTTTTGCCCCTCAGACCGAGCGCGCTTCAAATGTACTGCACGGGTCCTCTGCACTCAAAGTGGATCCGTACGGGAAGGTAACAGATACTTTTCGAGACATTTCTATTTAGTGAAAGCTACGGGTCGATTATTTCTCGTTTCAAAACGGTTTCCCATTCTCCGAGCGTACGTAATCAGTGCGCTTGCTTTTAGAAAAGATGATCTCTGTCAAAACACATCACCTTTACGCGCGCTTGTTAATACCAGTTTAAACACCGTGGGGACTTACTCATACCGCGCAAACGTTGACGAAAACTCAAAAAAGAGGCATTTTCGCGGTCGCCGGTGAGCTGAGTCAGTTGTCAGGTTCTAAGGGTGTGAGTAACGGAATTCTCGCCGCCCGGTGGTTCCCTGGCACGCACAAGCGCTCAGCCGCGCACATACATACGGGCTGCGCGTTGAATGCGGGCATCTGCAGCCGCGGAGCCCCTGCGGACTGATCACCCTGCCTTAGGTCCTTATGCCTACCTCAAACCCACACAAACAAAATCTACACGTATGTAACTGCAAAATAACCACGTGCTTATCGTACTTAGTGCATGGAAAGCTCGTGCCACTGTGCACTGAACTCGTACGCGTACGTTATAACCCAAGCAGGTTGTCGTACTGTCAGTGCAACAAATCAGTTTAAAAGAGGGACGTTCTGTGTTGATGGTTGTACACATATAAACCCCGTTCAGTATAAATGAGATATCAGGCCTGAATTGATAGTGTGTTAAATATGAAGCATTGTAGTAAATCTCAGTTAATCAATAGCCCTCTCGGTCTCCACGCAAAGCCGAACATGGGTGTCAATGCAGCAAACGCGCAGCTTCTCTCCGATCACCTCTCCAAATGCGCTTAGACTCCCGATCACCGTCAACTGGTGGCAGCGATAGTGGGACACATTTCACTCGCTAATTAAAACTGGCGTAACTGTTTATTCATATTGCTTTAATAGCTTTACGGGATACGTGGAATCAGTCAACCGACACAACTCATCCACCGCTGGAAGATACTCCACACGGGCAAGTTTCGTTGCAACAGCATCAACACTGTTCTATTTCTTTCAATACGTTATCATGAAACGCATCTACACGACAAACCAGAGTCGAAAGCACCTACTTTAATCGTACCTTCAAACCGGTGCGCTCAGATCCCATTTTTCTCATTATTAAAATCCACGCGCAATCACTGTGTATCCAGTCTCTACCGCGGTCCTCGCGTCTGTAGAAGAGCAGTAATCCACTTTCCCATGCCGCGGAAAGATAGCCACAGACCTGGACTACATCCTTTCTATCGCACACCAAAACGGATGGGTTTTTGCGCTTCTTTTACCCTTTACCCTGTTCTTTCTCTCCGCTGTTCCAGTTGAAGTTGCCTGGTTACCTCTCTCTAAAAGCGCCGCTCCCGCAGCCAATCACGAGGGCGAGGGCGCGTTAACCCGTGGCGCGCCGAGCTGTCCTGGTTTCTTGGTTTCAAGGGAAAACGCAAAGAGTGGGAGGGGTGAACGACAGTTGTAACGCCAAAAAGCTAAGATGCGCAAAATAACATGAAGACAGAGAAAGAATAAATGGTGCACGTGAGAGGGGGATGTCACTAAATAGAAATTGAGAACGTGTTGTTTGCCAGAAGTTAAGATTCACATACCAGCACTCCGTTTGCAACAGCAACACACTGAAAGTGTGCCATAAAGAACAGGTGCATAGGGCAACACATGCATCGCAACCCCTGCAGGCTACAGCCACAGCCAAAACTCAAATTTAACCACATCATTAATTTTGACAGTTAATAATCTTTAACCAGCTACCCAGCAGCCATTGGGAGTTCTGTTTTAACCTTCTGAGTCACCTCATGATGCAGAGTATTGATTTTAATTCCATCCCCTTCTCAGTTAGGAGCTGCCAAGTACTCTACGCCCTTTTTACTCAATCACTGTAAACTGGACCAGACAACATCCGGTTCCACACTGATTCAAAACATCTGTATGGGTTGCTAGAGAAACGTGTCCAAGAGTTGGCCGGAGTTTTAATTTTGTCTATTTGAGAGTAATCGTTGACATCAATGGCATACCTTCATTACCATAACATGACCAATCATCTCCACTACTGAACAAATGTAAAGTGCATTAAATGCACTGTTCTGGCTTTTGAAAAAAACATCTGCCAAATGAATTAATGTAAATAGACATTCAATAAAAGAATCCTGTTTTCTACTGTAGACCACCCACTTATATTGATTGGGATTTTCCTTATTCTTCATTGTCTAAAACAAAGCTGCAACTACAATACAAATGTTATGTTATCATAAATCATTGTTGTCATAAAGCACAGTAAAACATGCCAAAATATTTATTGCTCCTTTCCTGTTTTTTTGTCTTTCTGCCTTTGTTTCTTCCTCTACAAGATGCCAAAGAATTGTGTTGTTGATAAACTATTCTCATTATTTAATAAATCTTTTGTTAAATCTGTCGACACCTGCCATGATTTATTGAATTTATGGAGTAAATATCAAAGGCAGATCATAACTGCAGAAACCTGTGAACTCAGGGTTGTATTATATGTGTGGCACAGTTAAGTTTGTCTCTGGGTATTGTGAATGAGTGCACTGTGTTTTAAACATCTTCCTACAGGGCGGCGATGTGGAGCTTTAAAGTGTAGGGCTATACAAGCCCCAAATAAGATTCATTCTTTCTTTCTTTCCAGGAAATATACGAGAATATATAAATTGTGATGTGTACGACTGAAAATGTCATGTAAATTAATAAAAACCTGACAGATCATGAAAATAGTACATTGTTTTGAAGGGGCTAAAAAGATTTATTACAGCTAGGCTAAATGCAGGTAATCTAGGACACTCTCTCTCTCTCTCTCTCTCTCTTTCTGTGATTTGTTGGAGAGTTCTGTTGTGCAAAACTTTGATTAGCAGAGCAAGGCAGAATCTCATCGCCAGTTTTCCCTCACGGATTCTGCAACAAATTATCTATGAAGCAAAATTCATTTCCATTATTTTCACCATTATTCAATTTATTTTGCTCTCACTCGTTCTTTCATTTCCGCTTTTCCTAACGTCTCTTCTTCTTCAAGGGTAAGAGGTATATTTCATTACCACTGTTTCTTAACATGAAGCTGTTTTTTTAACTAACATTCTAATCCCCCCTCTAAGCATAAACCAGGTCGTCGATTCCTCTCCTCCCTCCCTCTCTAAATCTATAAGAGATAAAGAAGAAAACCAGCCTGTCACGTTTAAAACGACCAGAGAAGGTTCTAAACACTGACAGATATACAGATTCAAGAGAATTGCTTAACCTCAGCAAAGCAATAGGAGAATCAATACAACCACAATCCTAAAATTCGATCATTCAGGTAATACACACCGCTTCGCTAGTTCACATGATTCTGACCTGTCAACTCTCCTTGAGCTAAAGAACTTGGCAGGCATAATAAACACAGAGGAATTTGTTCTCAAGGTTAACGATCTTATTTGGCACTTTCATACTGAAGATTTGGATGTTTCAGGACAGGTGTAGATGTAGGGCACGGTTGCGCTCCTAGCCTAGCACTATACTGTCAATAAAAATCCAGTTTGATGGAATGACAATGAGAAAATTCCAATGCATGAATCTTTAGCGTTGTATTCCCATCAGCCGTGATATAAGAAGGATGAGCAAAACCACATTTCCAGTTCCCCTTCCCAGTACTTTATTGCAGAGCAACGCACCAAGGAACACGTATCGATCCATCCAGAGGACAATTTTTTGGCGTGGCCATTTTCTTTCGAGCAAAGGGATTATTTTACCCCGACCAGCTAGCAGCTTGTTTAAAATGTGTGTGTGTTTTGAGAGTACACACACACACACATTGTTAGCACTAACCTTCCTGTGATGAAAAGCTCATTTGTCATAGTAAATCAGTCTGTGAAGGTGTGGAGAGCTTTGAACAGTGGTCACACTGATTAGAGGCTTCTGTATGATGGATGAACGGATGAATAGATAAATTGAAAGACAGAAGGTACATTGACACACGCACTTCCCTACACCCATGCTTCACTATGTTATGCCTGCTTGGTCTTTTCAGTGACTTCTTCACTGGTTGTATAGCTGAAGGTTACATGTGTTATGCATTGATCAGTTATGATGCCTACACTACCTGTACTTGTTTCCTAGCTTATATGTGCAGGGAAGTCGAACTATAGGGCCGAAATAATGGAGGGGTGGCTGACAGCTAAGGGACTCTCTGTCCTGCTGAAGAGAGATGAAAGTGAGGACAAATTTATCTGAGACTCCCGACATGAGTCCATGCTGGACCTACACATTCACTCCACTGCTGTGAGAACACCTGATATCAGAGACACATCGGTACAGCCCGCCCACATACACACTGACGGGAATCAGAAGACCCAGAGAAAAACACATTGCTCAGAAATTGCTTTTTCAAAACTTGGAAGACTTATAGAAAGTTTACTTACATTGAAGTATCGACTTTGTCCCAAAAACAGACACAAATGAGACAAATGTTGATATAATGCATGAAATTAATGAATGGTTTGGTCTTGATGAATTTATTGAGAAATATTTGAGTTCATATTAAAATCTCATATTTTTGATGGCAGATTTTGGAACCTGAGCATCGCTTGAGATATTGTTGAGATCTCTTCTGAAACTCTAGAACAGTCCTTACGGTCTGTACTAGGGTAACTTCACAAATATATGATCTCCAATTAATCTCATTGCTGTCTAGGAGAGACAATTGGGGTTTTTATGGTGATCTAACTTGTGATTTTTCTTTCATAAGTTGTACACATATGAAATAAGTCTCTCACAACTGAACATCCACAGAATTACATCAGAATTAATTCCTCTCACTATGAAGTTTAATCACTTTAGCGTCTAGAAAACACGTATAAAAGCTGCTTAGGATTGCACGGCTGACATGTTGTTATGTGCATGGGGTGTGTGAAGATTAATTTTGCACTATGCCACACTTAAATGTTATACTTTTGCTTTTTATGTCACATTATTTGATGGGGAAAGACCCTGGAGACTCCTCATATCCTTTTATTTGCATTTGTACGTTTGGCGGATACTTTTATTTAAAGTGACTTACAGTGGAGTTTAGATATGCATTTTAAATTGTAATTACATTGTGTGTTCCCTGGGAATTGAGCCCATGACCTTGGCGTTGCAATCACCATGCTCTACTATGTGAGCTACAGGAAGCTACAGGAATAGCAGTATCACAACAGTGAGTTATGGATATATATTAGCAGGGGTTTAATTCAGTCACAGGCATGACTTCATACGTTTTACAGTATGAATAATACACAATAGATAGATGCATATATTGTCATATATATTGCCAAAGGTTGTATTATAGAAACACATATGCTGCTAATGCTATATCTTAAATGCACTGTAAGTCGCTTTGAATAAAAGCATCTGCCAAATGCATCAAAATGTAAATAAAGAAGCATTTTTACACTTTCTCAACATTGGTGGTTTTTGTAGGAGAATGTACTTTAGATCAAGCTCTGCTTGTCAAATGTGCTTTGTCATTAAGGTTTCACAGTGCACGAAGAGCTACATAAGTTTCATTCTAACAAGCCTATCACAGCACAGATCACTATTACGTCATAAGTGCAGTGACATGAAAGCCAGGAGACAAAGTGCTCTGGGTGTGAGGAAACAAACGTTTAGCTCTCTTGACCTTCTGACGATCCACGGTCAGATGTCAGTTACTCAGCATCACTAGAGGACACAAACAAAAACAGCTTCTAAGACAAACTGCACTAGCGCTGAGCAAACGTTTTCTTTGCGCTCTCAAACACACAAAGGTTCCGGGTGTCACCCAACTCAGAATTACATTCAGTTTTATTTGGTTTGCTTAATATACAACAAACAGACTGCAAAAAAGCTGAATGGAAAAACTCAGAAAGCGCGTATGCAAAGCAGACAACGCAAACACAGACTCAAATGAGTGCAAATAAATAAAACAACGGTGCAATAGTATCAAAAAATTCTGAGGTAAATTTGCTAAATAGCTGAAACACTCTTAAGCAACAAACTGTGTCTTATTCACAATCCTGCTTAACCAAGCGCTAAAATGACTGAAAAATGCTGTGTCATATTTAAATAAACTGATTGTCATTCCTTTCAACAAAACACCTCCTTTCTGTGTAAATGAGGCTTATTATAGATTGCGTTTGTTTACAAAACTCTGCTGTGTGTGTGATATTTGTTATCCGCAATAAATGTTATGCTTGCACAAAGCCGGCAGTAAACAGAATTTCATCAGAGATGCTCGTGTACATTTTCTAATGATCATGACATAACAAATGATAATCAGATGATAAGGATGAGCAATATAACTGTGAATATATTCAGATGTAGTTGAGCATTTCAGATTCTGTCGATTCAGTTGTCTGGAGCACAATGATTAAGTGATGTCGTAAAGTTCCAGTAAAGTATATCAGATTACGGTAGTCTGCTGTAATCTTCCACCACGCAGCTCTTCAAATTTACTGGAAAAGCTAGAAAGTGCAATGTGCTAATTGTGATCAGTGCTGAAGCAGTTTAGCACTTACTGTTTTCTGATTAGCATAATTCCTTTAGGCAATGACCTACTAAAATAACACGCATACACACAAAAAAATATGCAAATAAACAACACTCAACAAAACAACACAATACCTGGATGCACACAAAAAGATCTTTGGCAAATTTATATTCAGGGATGCAACAGGAATACCCTTTAGTTTTTACGTTTAACTATATTCCCATTAAAAACTGATTTGTTGGGCACAGTGAATAGCCAGTTACTGGACTAAAGAGTTAAGTGTACAGTACTCACCACAGCCATTCCACATCTGGGTTTCCTAGTTAATCTCAACAGTTGTGGGTAAAATACCTGCATGTAACAAAGACAGAAACAAACTGTTATATAAACGCAGTGTTATCTCACACATTCCCCCGACCCACAGGAAAATCTCTGCTGGCCTTTTACAATGATGTCTACAGCCCTGATCACACTCATATCCTGGCGTGAGAGCTTCATTAAGCCACATAAAGAAGGTCTGTTGAGGCAGAGGAAAAGGCAGTCGTAGACAATACCTCATTAACTGTCCACAAGCACCTGCCTAACGCTTAGGTAGCACTGGCTATCTAACAAGAATGTTATGACTCAGTCTGACCAGTTTTCATTCGCCACGGATGGCAAACCTTCATTTGGTGCAGCGAAACCGTATTACAAACACATTCTCACATTTCTCCAGATGAAACGTAGACAAATCAAAACCTCGGCCTGACGTTTGAAAAATAAACAGCCACACAAAAGGAAGAAATTACCTTTTCATCACGACACAGTCAGAATCGTAAAAATAATCATGCAAGCATTTCATAGCATGAAGTGTGCTCATTAAACATCAGAGTGAAGGGAGAGACACAGAAGAGGGAAATAAGAGAGAGGGAGAAGAAAAGAAGAGAGAAGTGGGTCAGAGAAGCAGAACACAAGCTGCTCGCTCTCTAATTACAGACTCAGCATTGTTTACAAGAGTTTGATCTAATAAGTAAATACAATTGCAACAATGAGGGTTACGGCTAACAGATATAGGTTAATCTCCCAGGGCAACACTGGGCACAACACTGTGTTCCAAATGCTACGTAATCACATGTGTGATATTGTGATATTATGAGAAACAGTGATGCTTCTCTTTGATGTAAAGTAATGGTTTAAAAAGAGTGACACCATGCATCTATTTTTGGTTGTTGTTGTTTTTGAGGGGTTACTAGTGGTGGTCCTGGCTTAGTGCATTAGGTGAGATAAGACCAAAGGGAAAAAAATAAGACTTTTACTTTTTACAGTTACATACATACATGTTAGTTTAGGGGTAAAATTGCTACTGCATTTGACAGCTAGTCATCACTATGCATTTTTTATTAAAAGGAGCAGCTTTGGTATTTAAATGATGTCAATTTGTGTACAGTAAAACAAGTCACACATGTTTTAAAAGACATGAGGTTGTGTGGATCAATTTTTAGTTGACAGAAGCAATAAAGAATGTGCAACTTAATTGGAATCACCAAATTTAGATGTAAATGGGTCATTTCTACAACAGTCTATCATGCTAGCACTTTTACATTCATGATAATTGTTCGGTATAATCAAATACACACATTTTATATTTTCTTTGAAGATTCACTGTATTTTTTTGAATGTCAGTTTAAATGACCATCACAGAACTTCTCATTACAAGTCTAAAACGCAAAATAAGTGTTTCATTGGGAGAGTTGCCTCAAGCCTGTTCTTAAAATTTTTTGAAGTTAAAAAGGTTTTGCTTTCATTTAGAATTCAAATTTTTGTTTTTATGTTTTGATACCACAAAGCAGTCTCAGCTTGTTTACAGGAGAGTATGCGCTGTCTCAAATCTGCTACCCCACTTTTTCACATGCAAATAGAAAACAACAAAAACATCTTCGGGATCTGTTCAGCACAGTGTGTTGAACTGAATCCGGTAAAACAGGTTTTGGTATTATCCAATCAGAACACGCAGTGCAAAACAACAACTAATCATCATTTATAAATCTGTGGAACACTTAATTATTATTGAAACATCCTCTTGAGGAGGACAATATTTTCTGCTGCTGAAATCCGTCTTTTAAATATCCATGGTTCTCCTTCATGTTTCTGCCATGTGCACAGGCATGACAAATTAAAAATTAAGAGATTATTCACTCCGACTCTGACAGTACATGAAATTAATAAATCATCGACTACAAGTCAAAGGAATTGTATTTTCATGAAACCCTCTCTTCTTGTGAGAAATATTAAAGGGAAATTTCAATTTGTGCAAAATTAGAACACAATATTAAAGTCAGCACGAAGTGGGCTCGTAGTTGAGGCTATTTTCCAGAATTTTCTAGATTAACATTTAATGACCATCTGAAGTGTGAATAATAAATGGTGATTATCACCCTGTGGAGAGAATCTATTTCAACACCAGAGGGGAAGAAAAAACAAGATATTACCCAGCCTGGTCACGCTTTTGTCTTCCTGTCATCAGGTTGGGGGCCATGGACGACTGCTACACCGATGTGATGAGCAATATTGCTCAACTTCCTGTTTTCCATTAGAAGTCCCGCCCCTCCCTCTGCGACACTCCACCTCCATCACTCTTCTTGCCCTCTTTGCTTTCTTTCTTCAAGGGCATAAGTGGAAGGCCGGGCCCCCTGCGTGGCCCTAATTGCCCATGATGAGTGCTCCACACATGAGTAGAGAAACATCAGGCTCCTGCTGACAGGGACCATGCCAGGGGCCTCACACCCACACAAACGCACACAGAGGCCAGACTGGGGCCCTCATGCTCTCACACTATATCCTCACCTTCACCTGTCCCCATGACGTGCTGCTCTCACATACACCCAAACACAGGCCACATAGGGGCAAAAGTAAAGATCATAAACAAGTTAACTTTTTAGACTTTTTTGAGACTAAAACAGTTAATTAGTGACAGATGAATAGAATATTTGGTCTGGTGTTAAAGGTAAAGTACAACCAAATATCTGTCATTATTTTCTTACCCAAATCACCCTCAAAACAATTTGGCACAATTGTGAATGAATTGTCTGATCTTTAAAATAAATCTGTTGATCCGGCTCACAAAAGCAGTCTGAAGAATTAGCTTAGAAATGATTCACTTCAGGTCACCAGTCATTGTAAATGCATGGAAAACCAAAGAAGCACGTTCTCCAAAATTTCTCGTTATGTGTTCCACAGAACAACATTAGTCCAAATATAGACAGAAAACATTCCAGAGAAAACTGATAACAGATCCAGTAGAGGCTTTTTATAATCTCTAAAATCCAGCAACAGCAACCCAGAATGTTCTAAGAACCAATGCAGTAGCAAACTGTTCTAAAAAGATCAGAGGAAATTCTATTATCCATATTTCTCCCACACATAAAATTCCCATCCTAGGCCTCTGCCAGGGACAGACTTTATCCGAGTTCTTGTCTCCTGAAAAATCAGCTCAGAGCCCAAACAAAAATCACATATGTGAATACGGTTTGTTAAAGGGATTACTTAGAATGGAACAGTATGCTTTGAGAAAACAGCAACAATGCTTTGACGCTGGATGCTGGCCAAGACGAATAAAAACAGGACAGGGTGGAGGGACAGACATACAGAGAGAGACACTAAAAATTCATGATGCCTAACAGTGCGAGACAGTTTCCAAAACTGTTACAGCACAAACTGATTACAAAGTAATGATTATTTGAGTGTCTTCGATATTTAATTGAAATAATTGCAGCTAATTAGCTCAAAAGACTGTCAAGAGACTGCTGACATGTGGCCCTGTAGCGCTGTGGTACAATCTGAAAATAATCAGGAAAATAATCAGATTCCAACTACATCTCGACATAAAAACACCAGCACCTCCAGGAACCATACAAGACAGCAACTAATTCGCAGTTTCACTGCTGTAATCCATTATTGTGTTTCTAAAAAAGTGTTTTGTTTATTTAGTTAGTTATTTTGTTATAATTATTAGCATATGCTAACGGCCTAATCAGAGCCTTTGGTGACATTGTATTATGAGCAGCTGACACTGACCAATTCTAATACCCAGGGTACACTAACTAAAACTTTATGCACACAAGTTATTCTTCATTAGAAATGAATGTTTATCTGTAGCAAGCACTGCATATTTGGCCAATAAATGTGAAGCGTGTAATTTCCAAAAGTGTGTAATTGCAAAAATAATGATGGGGTACCAGTTCTACTTTGCCACCATGTTTTCTACCATTGTTCAGCCAAAATAATTAACTCCCTGTTAGAGAAGTCAACAGACACATTGCTAACATATTGCTGGCTTATTAAATTGGAATCATCTTAAATATATATTAAATATATTTATATCGTTTTATTATAACGGTCCAAGAAAGTAGTACATCCCAGCTAACAAAATATGTTCCAAGAACATTTCCTGTCAACGTTATGGGAACATTCATCAAGGACAAAGATCGTAAAAGCGTTCCAAAAACATTCTTCTAACAATATTACAAGACTGTACACCAAATATTAATGTTTTGAGAATGTTCCATAAAGACATTCTCAAAACATTAATATGTTCATTTAGGTTTGGAACAATATGAGGGTAAATTAACGTTACCTTTTTTTGCAAACTATCCCTTTAACATAATTTTTATTGACACATTTCACCTTTATGTGTTATTTAATGAAGGTTAGACACATTATACTATAAATGAAGATGATCCCGCAGGGAAGCAACTTAACTGCCATCCACCTGACATCAACGATCTGTCCTACCCTTGTCCTTGAATATCCAGAGAGTGAGAGAAAAAGCGAGAGAGTGAGAGAAAAAACGAGAGGAGTTTCAGCAAGAAGCACAGAGTCGTGGATCCATTAATGTAAAGCCAGGCAGGCGGGACTGTAATTTATGAGCTCTGCAGGCATTCCTTCTCTGGCAGCAGCCCCTCAGGCTTGCTGGCCCATTGCCACAAGACACCCTCCACCTCCCACAGGTCTTCTGAAAGCAGCTCAACCCCACACATCAAGTAAGACAGGCCACCACACGTCCTCCTCTCTCTGTTCTCGGTGATGGCCATTTTTGGCTTCACATGTTGCCGTTCTCTTCAGCGTTTGATCTTTTGGCATTGCTTTTGGATTTTAGTTTTGCCTTTCATACTTTCGAATATGATTTTTAACAAGAAGCGGTTGAGATTCGAACCTGTGTCCTTTAAACCACAATTATCACATTGTGTACACTGTCCGATGTGCCACAGCTCTGAAGGCATTATTTGTACCTCTTTTGTGCTGTATACTGTGCTGTCCCCTTAGCTAACAGGGCCCCAAAGGTGCATGTGGGGTGGGGCACTGTACCCAAAGTTCCCCTTACAGCGTTAAGAGTTAATTATTTTGTCATTTTATTAGCTCAGAGCGGTTTCTACACCACATATAAGATGCATACGATGTGTTTTTACAGATGTTATTGAGTAATGCAGAGGTGGCATAAATGTATTTACACAAAATCACAATCAGGGAAAACAACGTCCCACGCAGTCGAATGTTGATTGTCAACAACAAGCTTGCTGATTGTCATGACAGAGAAGCTGTAGGCTGACAGAGTAAACAGTCTGTGTGTACAGTCATGCGTTTGCCCCTGTTTGCTTCGATTAAACACGATTTTGCTGAAAACAAATGATGCTAACAGCTTTATAGCATTACAAAACCTCATTAATAAACAGCCATTGATTAACAACAACTAGTACAAACAGTTGCTATCCTACACTACTCAATATCAAAGTTCCCCTTATAACAAAGTTATTTTGATACACTGATACACATTTCTTTCCATGCTAAACCAACAATAAAATCATTAGTTTTTAATAATGTGTAACACTTTATTTTGATGGTCCACTTTAGACTTTTTTTACTACTATAACTAACAGTACTTATTGTTACTGTAACTAATAGTTCTATTTACTAACAGTAAGTAACTTATTGTCAGCTACCAGTGCATTAGTAGACTATCTGCTTAATATCTGTTATTATTTTGATGGTCCCCCAAATGATATTCTACTAACTATAAGTAACTTTGCAAATACATTTAAATATATTCTACTAACCCCAACACAACACCTAATGAAAGTTAGTTGACATGTAGTTTCTTGCAGTTTTCACGTACAAGTTGCTTGTAGTTAATACAATGTGTTAAGTGGCTATTAAAATAAAACCAGTGTAACCAAAAACTGAAGATCAATCTACTCATATCATCTCTGTTTTGTGGGTGTGATAGTTCTAATGACATATTCCGTGAGTGAATAGCTGCCCCAGCTAATTTTCCAGATGGCTTATTTACAAACAATGCGGCTGGGCATACAGCGCACAAAGAAAGCCCACGGAGGTCTCTTGAAATCCCACAGAAGCACAAGGGAGAGTTGGCAGATGAGGAAAGACTCTCTCCCCCTTTTTCTCAGCTGCTCATTCCCTCCCTTCATATCCCCGCAGACTAATTGAACTAGTTATACCAATGTTGAGAGGGTACCCTAATGACCACAGTAAGAGTGTATGTGTGTGTGAGGGAGCGAGAGGAAGAGGATGATGGAAAAACAGTGATATGAAGACGTGTGCCAAACTGGCTCTACCAGAGCTTGCAGGCACGGAATGAACAGATGTGCCTTGCTGTAACTTTAGATGGATTAAGATATATTTGCTGCAGAGAGAAAATTACACGCCAAACTATGCTGCCAAAACAGCTGGGCTGAGAACTGGAGGTCTATGTCGCCTAATGCAAATTGGGACAAAGGAGTTTTCATAACGTGATGCTCTAGATCATTTTAAAGCATAAAAATTATAAATAATTTGTCATATTGTACTTTCTTGTGCAGTAAACATGCACTACAATTTCCATGTTAAACAATTAAAACATTTACCTGTTTCAGTACACAAAGTGATATCAAATGTAATAAATGTCTTAAATCTCTATTCAGTTTGGCTGGTTATCTGCTGTGGGTAGGTGTCATGACTACATCCTCTATACCCAAGAAGCATATATCTACCCTCACAGACATTCTGAAGTAGCTGCGTATACAGGATAATTACTACTGAAGGGCTCGGTACTGTGAATGGTCCTGTGGTGCTATCGGCCAATCAGAAAATTCATGCAGGTAATGCAGGTATGTTGAGGTAAATGAGTTCTAGTACTTCTAAATCTCTCGTAGCAAAATCGATGGGTTTTTTAACTGGATTTAGGTTAGAGATAGTTCAGGTTTAAAAAAGTTGTTGGATATTTGGTGGTGATGACATTGAATTTCAGCTGCTGTGATGTGGCTAAAAATTGTGTGTGAAAAAAAAAGTGAAAAGAACACGCAGTGTGTATATGTTATACATTAATAATCCAACCTACAAGTACTTTAATACATGTAGAGACTACAGGTCCACTGCTGATCTTTCAATGCGTGACTCTCATAGACAGCCAGTCAAACATAAGAATACAAATCTATCAGCTTCCTCTCTAACTCTCTCACTATTTCTCTCCTCTCCTGCTCTAAATTTCTGAAAGCTCCCTAAGCCATTAGGACATTACAGACAAACTACAGTTTACACACACACAAGAACAAAAGGCTAAAAAAGTCAGGCATGCCTGCGACTGCAACTTGCAGGTCCCTTTTGTTCAGGCTGTTGAAAATGAGCTGAAACAATCAAAAACGTTAATTTTGCACCTTCACTATCTGTAGCTAATTGTGTCTTATTGCCAGAATTCAATATGATGAAATAGGCTGCTGAATTAAGCTGCTACATTTTGTCCACAAACTGTACAGTTCAATTAAATGTGTCAAAACACAACCTAAATTACTGACTAATCTACAACGCCTTTTTTTATTGTTTTGATTGGGTTCCACAGGGGTCTCATGAATTTAACGCTGCTCTAAAGTCAAAGAGATGAGGATTCCATGATTACAGCAGCTGAAAATGGATGGTTCGATGGCTGGCACATTTAAATCAATTTACAGTATTTGCCTAAAGCTAATTACCATACCAGACAGTATTTATAATGTGCATGCGGTCTAACCACATATCTGTCTATGCCAAAAAAAACTCTCTGCTCATAACTTTAAATAAAACCAAATCAAATTAGAAGCTAAATTAATTTAAACACTATTCCTGATTAACTGGTGAAATATTTATTTGTTGATTAAAGTGTGTTTAGAAGCCGCGGCAACGGGCGCTCCGGTGAGCAAAGCATTCTGGGGTTTCATTTATTCATGGAGCGCACCGCACTTGTTTCAGCGTGTAAATAATTCAGCGTTTGTGTACACACTCACCGTAGGATAGCCTTTTAAAAGGGTCACCAGCCAATTTCTGTGAAATAATCTAATTTAAAACAGCTCTGTTTTGGGAAATAGACTCTCGGCTGGCGTAAGGAAAGCAGAGAGTGGTGTGGGAGGGTGTTAAAGGTTAAATGTCTCTATTTAGACAGCCCCTTTGGGACACATAAGCCAGTCATACAGTACAAGGAGCACCAGAGTAGATGTGTCAGTACAGTGTGTAGTCTCATGAGTGCCATGCACTGTGTAATCAATACGACTTTAGGTACTTAAAAGCTCAACAATGTGTTAACTATTAAATATATTAACTAAATTAATAACTTAATTTTTTACACTTTTTTACCAACGAAAACGAATATAAACATCTCTCATCGTCAAGTTTGTGGAAGCAGACAAAATAATAAATTATAGTTATTGTCAATTCTGTAAAAAAAAAAAAATTCACCTCGTAAAAAAATACAACATAACAATGTAACACAATTAGTTGCATTCATGTTGCTAATAATGAGCGTCCTGGAAACGGCGCAGCAGTCAAGCAGATTTCTGCTCATAGTGGAACCACTGTGTCCCCATACAGCTATACGTAAAACTGCCTTACACCGAAGTGTTAATCCATCCTTATGGCAGATGAGTAATGAGCATTTTAGTGGCACGTTAGAACATAATCTATAAGCCTTAAGGGATAGAGGGAAAAGCAAAGGCAGGAACAAGTGTGAAAGCAAGAGGGAAGGGTGGAGGAAGAGAAAGAACAACGGTATAGAAAAAGAGAGGAGAGACAGAGAAGGGGAGAGAGAGATGTAGACCACTATTAGTCATCCTCTAGGCAGCAGTACAGCCACCCAGCCCCATTAATGGTCACTCGACAAATGAAAGTCAGTGTGTGTGTGTGTGTGTGTGTGTGTGTTTTGTCCGGGGATAGCCTGGGAACTAATATGGATTATACTGCATCTGTCATCAATTAATATTAAACAATTTAATGTTTGATGCTTCTCCTTTTAAATGTGCACTGCACGGTAATTAAAATGAACAGATCTTTTATGGGAAAGATACTAAGGCAGCTTACTGCCCAGTCAGTCAATGACTTCACAGGCACTGTGTTTGTGTTTAAAAACAGCGAGCTTACATGCCAACATAATGTTATGCAGCTCAAGTGAGCTTTACATTTACATTTAAGCATTTGGCAGACGCTTTTATCCAAAGCGACTTACATTGCATTATACTACACATTGATCTCTATACATTGAGAATGTGCAATCCCTGGGATCAAACCCATGACCTGGGCGTTGTTAACGCCATGCTCTAACCACTGAGCTACAGAAAAGCTTTAGACAAAATCAGACGAATATTTAATGACAGCAATGCTTATTTCTTAGCATAAATAATGTGATCCTCACATGATGATAGTAGGATCTTACATGAAGGACACATCCGTGCCAACTTCAAAAACAACAAGAAAAAGACTTCATAGTACACATACTATATGTTACGCAAACACAGGATTTGGATGTGCCTCCTACTTCTGTATACTGCCTGCAAAGACAGCATTTGTCAGGTTTTGGACACCACCACAGTGACATCAGTAGGAAGATTTAGACTGTACCACATATTTCTCCTCCAGGCAGTTGTACAGAAATCACAACCATACTAAATGCAACCACACATACACACACAATTCTGCAGCCCTACACCACCCATATGGTCCTTTGCTATTCCTCTATGGCTCTGTTCCAACACATAGTGAGCTGCCTGCCTGTGTACTGCCTTTATAAGCAGCTGGCGTCTAAGGCACCATCATAACTAGAGGGGTTTACAGGAATGCACTACATAGGCAGCACTCTGTGCATTATATAACAGCTCTCATCAAATGCTGACACAAAATGGCAGCAGTGTTGACATCATGTTGCTCAATTGACATGCTAATGACATGATATTGTAAAAATGCTTATAACAAACAGCAATGCTCAATTATTAGCCATATTAGCAAGGAAGTCCCACTTAATAGTAGAAAGAGCCAATCATCAATCACTAAATAGTTTTCTGAGGGAGGGACTCTGTACAGAGTACTGTGAGGTACTTGGAAGCGACCTGGTAAAACAGTTTTTTATGAAGTAATTTGAGCTTAAGAAACACAATTTATAGTAGTTGGTCGGAAATATATTGTTTTATGTTAACCTTTTATTTTGACCAGTGATTTTAGAGGTATCTGTCTTCCCCCATTCAGATAGATAGGACTTGGTTTTGTTAGGCTGAAATAACTGCCCAGAGGCACTGCAAAGATGGCCGCCAAGCGCAGAGACTTCCTTTAAGAGATTTTGGTAACGGTAGCTTCCTACTAGGTTTTGGACAATAACCTATTTGTTTCATGTCCGTGTTTAATTTTAGTTGTTTGTGTTCTTACTTTTATTTGTACATATCAGGCTATAATGTGTAAGGAAAGTCAGCAAAACAAGCCAGTGATGTTATTTTTAAAATATACATTCTTTTATTGTTAATATAGAGATCTATTGCTATCAAGAGCCATTTTTGCTGTATGGGGCACTTGGGGTCTGGAGCATATGGAGGAGCTGCCACAGAATCATGGAGAAATCAAACAGTCCCGTCCTCAAGCGCCAAGAATGTCTTTAGTTCTCACTATAATTTCTTTAACTTTCCACTATTCAACATTGTTTTCGATCCTAACGTACTGTAATTAAAAAAACGTACTGTAATCAATCTGCTAAATTATGAATGAATGTAAGTTTAAGAGACTCCACAATAATTCCAGACAGTAGATCCAGAAAACATTAAAAAACTTATTGCAGTAACTTAGGTTCTAGAATTAGTTTAGGGTTCTTCAGAAGGACCCTAAAGAATTAGGTCTTTGGGGTACTTCTTATTTAAGATTCTGTTGTGTCATCAGATTGAAAATGATTTTTTTTTGAAAATCAAAATCTTTTTGCTTATAATTGAAACCTGTATTTAAAAGATTGTGTTTTAGGCAGAGGAGGGGTGTACGGGGACTCTAAGCATGCATCTGTTCTTTTCCACTTGGCCTGTGCCTGGCACATCTCGTCTCCACGGTGATGCTCAGGGGCTCATCATCAGCACCTGTGAACAATTCATTACTATAACCTAACTGCAGGGTATGTGTGTATGACAGAAAGAGAGAGAGAGAGAGAGAGAGAGAGAGAGAAGTAGGGGTTTGGCCTGTTAGTGCCATGTGCTGCCCTGAGGGGGTGCACTCATTTGAAAGAGTGGAGCAGAGAGGAGAACAGATGAACAGGAGGACCCAAGAGAGCAGAGGAGAGTCCTAACTGGTCAAGCTATTCAACAGCTTGGGCAATTTAAACAGTGGAGCATATCTTATCAGGTTTTCTCTCTGGCTTGCCTCTCTCTCTTCCTCTTAGAGAGTCTGCCAGTTTTGTGTCTGTGTCAATACTACTCACTGTTTACACAAGCCACATTTGTACCTTTATTCCAATTCAAATTTGGCTACAGATGGTGATATTCACCTGCACACACACACACACACACACACATCACTGCAGTCTTATGTAGTGCCTGTGATAATCGTTTGGGGTGTTTCCAAATTGCATTGTCATTGTGGGAAGGGGCTCTAACTGAAGGACCATTTTAAACACACAAAAGTGAGCAACTAAATCCCTTCCATTATGCCATTAGCAAAGTATACATACAATAGTTGCTTCCAGGAAACAGTTTTGTGCATATTTGTAATTGATAAGGAAACCTGACATAATTAATCGTAACTGTGTTTGTGGGGGCTGTTCCAAACGATTCATACTCTATGAGACTTTAGGGTAGGTGGCATAGTGATGCTCACTTCTGAATAAAACTCGCCCTTGATTTAATGGATCACTGACTGCTTCCTTAACATTTAAATCATTAAAGGACCCAATCTGGTAATTTTCTGCAAAAAGCTGCAATCTGAATGAGTTGGAGAGAAAGTAAAGAAAACATGCAGAGGAGGAGGAGAGATAGAGAGAAAGAAGGAAGGAGAGCAAGAACAATCAGGGAAGTGTGAAGCATTCGCTCCCTGGGTGAGTGTAAGGGCTTCAGGAGAAATTGCATTGAAATATGGAAAATTGCCCTGCAAGGTGCCAGCAGAGAGACAAGATAGTCTTGAGATGTGGCCAATCACATAACACATGATGTCCATGTAATGACAGATGGGTCACATTTACCCTCTCTGCTTTCAATATATCCCCCTTATTCAGAGAGCATATTATGGCCAATAGACCAGCATGCTATTATAGGTCAGTTTCATTTTGTTGGGGGCACATATGGCTATGGTGTCTTTCTGTCAGGTGCACGGTGGCTCGGGTTGACTGATGCACTGCTGTCATGGAGATCAAAGCAGCACATCTCTGAGAGTCTAATGCTGGTGTATGAGGGAGGAATACACTGTCCTTGCTCTTCAAAATCTGATTGGCTGGCTTTAGTCATCTGTGAGTAAGACTGTATATTGTATAGCCACACAGACATTTATTCACAGTCAGCTATTTAACATTTACACAACGCATGTAAACTAAACAAACTGTGGTTGATCCTGCCTAAGCGAGTAGTTCTTGACCAGAATAAACTTGATAGTGGACCAGACCTTATGCTCATGGTTAAAAGTCTGACTGTGAGACTAGTTCAAACCCCAAAGAGGCATTCCAGGTTGCTTCAGGGGACTGTCCCTATTATAAGCATCAACTCTTTAAAGTTATGAATGTTAAAATGAAAATGGACTGATCTCGGGTAACTACATAACAGAGCAAAACAGAGCTCAAAGTGACACTATCAAGCCAGGCCTGGGTTACCATAGCTCCCTTGTTCGCCCAATTAAATGCAGCGTGCGTACCTCCCACCTGCCAGAGCTCTGATCGCACCCTGCATTTAAAAGCGCCGCTAAGTAAACGTGTTGCGCTAAGACACATTAAACCTAGCTGTCATCACATTTAGTCAGTGCACAAACATGCTAATGCTAATTACATCGTAGGCTGTGCTTTTCCTCACAACACTGCCTAACAGCATAGCAGAGGTAAAGAGGCCACAGTGGGAATGCTAATGAACAGTAGCAAATAAAGCCTTCCCTAATGACAGCTCTCAGATAACAGGGTACAGGCTGGCCAAAAAGAGAGCTGCTCTCTTTCTTCTCATCTTTTCTGTTCTCGCTCTCCTCAGACATTGTTAATTAGTCCATCTATATCTGGACGGTATAAGCAAAAGCTACAAACATAAACGCTGCCACTTTCACACAGATGTTGATAGCTATAAAGACTTGCTAACGCTTTGTTTTACAATAGTGTGGACATCAGGGTGATTTATTGGGTTAACCCACGCATTCGTTTGTCACAAGCCTGTTTCTTTCTCGCATGAATTAATTTACAGTTGTCCTTGGCCTACACTAAATGAAGCAGTTCTTACACCATGCCAACAACATAAACCAACTGCATTTTTTACAGATACGCAAACAGTGCACATGAAGCACATACTGTCACAAATGCAACCAAAAACAAAAAAAGGAATCGCACTATAAAAAAGTACCATACAGACTCATGCATTTGTCAAGTACAAACTCAATTACAACAACACCCAGGACTGTGGACAAGGCAGGCCAACTAAACACACCAAGCTGCTGGGGGTTTGGGCCCACCCTAATAATTGTGTCCCAGGACCCATTAATTTTAGTGGCAGCCCGGACAACACCAACCAGACATCACAATACTCTCACAACAATATTATCAATATCTGACAACAATACTGAAAGCTTTGCGTTGGTGTTTATGTGTGAGAATAAAGTACATAAGTAAATAAATGAGGGTGGAGCAGAACTTTGAAGAGCCTCAGTTTCAGTACCATGGACAGCGCCAGTGAAGGCTCTATGTGGTTTGATGAGGGTGGAGCGACACACAGAGGAAACATCTATTGCTGCCTTCCTTTGCTCCAAATAGTAGATTAGAATGAAGGAAACAACAACAAAACATCCGTTTGCTAATTTGTGTTTATAATTTCATATGAGTGAGTGAAAAAATGAATAAATAAGTGGGTGAGTGAGTAAACAGTGACCAAATAAACAAGTGAAAAATGGACTATACGAGTATACAAGAGAAAGTGTGTAGGTGTGTCTGCCAAATGGCTCCAGCTCACATTTGCCAATGAAACGCATTCAAGCTCAGGGACATCCACCTCATGTGAGAGTTATTTAATAAGTGCCAGCATCACATTGAGGCCAAACACAATTTCATCTCATCTTTAACCTGATGAGGAAATTAACACGCTCACTGCGGTCACTCATGAACAGATATCACAACAGGAGTGCCGCGATTCATTTACCATTTGGCCGCAGATCCACTAACTTCCCATAATTAATTAAATAATGCTAAGTAATTACAATTACTTTCAAGTCATGGTTACATTTGGAACACATGATATAAATTGACCTCCACCTCATCCATTTCCTTCTCTCTTTGTCACTCATTGTAAAGCACTATTGAGTATTCTTCTCAGGCTGTGTGCCTACAGCAAGTCAAACAGTCCCATTGACATCCATTTTTTGAGCAATTTAGAGCAGGAAAACCAAGAAGCTATTGTGATTTAAAACCGGTGTGAATATGCATAAACAGAAATGGACACATGCTCTACATATAACACAACCCACAGAGGTGGATAATGTTTTGTCAGGAGCAAGGCCACATTTGGGCAAGCCCTACAACTCTCCTAATTTAAAGCTACAGAAGTTACTTTTTTTCTTTTGTACATGTAGTTTGCTCTGGGCTATCTAGCAGATCACACACACTTTTGGTCCACGCTGTATATCTTATAGTGGTCAGGAAAGAAATGCATGATAAAATGTAGGAACAGGAAAGGAGCTCCACTTTATTTCATCCACTTCACTCCACTTCCTGGTGATCCTATTGGAATTATATTATTTTTCGGGATGGTCCGTAGCTGTAGGCTAGTGATCAATTGCAGCTCCAAGCTGTTTCACGATAACCTTGTGTCAGATGATACACAAACATGCACAGATGCCAGTCAACATCAAACCTCGGCCAAGCACACATCAGAATATCCACTCCGCTCAGTCAGCAACTCGCAGGGCCAGCCAGCCAGAGAGCTGCCATGGCAACCGATCCACAGCATGCCGGTTGGCCGAGGAAAGGCAGAACGATTTAATGTTTGCTCACGATGGTGTTAAAAAATCGCACATTTCCTGGAACTAGCTTATACTGTCAAAATTTGCATTCGGTAATTTGACTCGCAGTTTCCCAATCTTCACCCAAAAAGTCTTTCCATCCTCGAGGGGGTTATGGAAAAATACACGCTTCAAAATGATGAATAAACATGTGTGTGCTGACAAGTCAAGGGCGAACATTAATTAATTAATGCCAACATGTTGAGAGTGACAAGTTGGGATTATTTCAACATTTTAAGGCATTTAATTAAAAATATGCTAATGTCCACTTTGGTGAGTGTTTGTGGTATGAAATTCATTTCGGACTACATTTCAATTAGAGTCACACTGCGCATTCATCTCTGACTACACAGAGAGAAGTGGCATTTTTACTGTCAAGTGAAACATATTCACAGATTAAATAAAACTGTTATTAATAATAATTGAGATTGTGCTCCCCACTGCAGTTTATTTCCATGGCTTTGAAGTGCAGCCAATCACAGGAGATGCTAGCCAAATAAAAGACCTCAATGATGCAGTCCAACACAAAACATATTGTCTTTGACTCCCTATTGTCAATTCCATACAGTAAAACAACAATAATAATTATAACAATAACAATCTCCAAAGGGGCTTTTTCGATTTGATTCAAGGGCTTCCAACTTTGGCACCAATGTGCTGTTTTTGCACACACACACACACACCCAAAAGCACTTTTGTCATTCACAAGGGAGAAAAAGACACGTTTGCTGAACGAGAACGTGGCAGATTTCATGTTGAACATGTGTGTGATTTACCCGTCATGTTGAATACTGATCTAATACATCAAACAATGACTATGCTGACCTCATCGGTTCGAGTGAGAGACCTTTGACCTAAAGGCCAATTGCAGAAGTCAAAGTGTCTAACATATAATGCATCATCTTGTAATGAAGTTCACTAAACACTACTGCACAAACGAACAAAATGTCCGACACATAGTTGGATGTACAGTCTTAGAGCTAAATATGAAAGAGAGAGAGAGATAGAGAGAGAGAGAGAGCAATTGTGTTCTTATGTTGTGTTTTGTAAGAGAATAGTCCCCTGGTTGGTTTTGATGCACGTACACAAACTCTGACATGTTGGTCTTGATTAGCTCTTCAGGGACGGGGTCTACACGCAAGAGTTAAACACGTGCAGCTGTTGCCAGCAGCAGCTTTAGCCACTGTGTCGAGACCACTGGCCCTGCGTGGGCGGTTTAGCTGTTTAATATCGACGTTTGTGTGAAGGCCCTCTTTCGCGTCTGAGAAAAACAGAGCTTTAATTGCATCCGTCAGACCGTCAACACTCTTACACAGCCCATTACTGAAAAGCTCCATTCTAAAAGCTTGATTGAAAACCCTGTGGGTGGATCACAGCACCGAACTGACAAATGAACCAGAACCACAGAACGGGAGTCGTGTCAGATCTTCTACAGCACGGTCACACATGACTTCATTATTGGCTGAGGTCCTGAGATTTTAGAGTTATTGTAGACTCCAGGGCTTGTCGTGGGACTTCAACAAAATTCATGTATACTGGATCAGTGGATCTCAACCTTTTTGACTTTTTGACTACCTGTGCTGTAGGTACAGTATACACTGTATATACTGTACAACTGACAGCATGTGAGAATATTGAAGTACCCAAAAGTACCCAGGAAAACATCTATAGGCAAAAACAGAACTGCAAAGTATTTTGGTTCTCTCACAGGCAAACCTTGCTCTGCAGCAGATTGATCTTTTGAGCCACACAGCTGTGGAAAGTAAAAAATATGCTCTCAAAAACTTTTTCCGCACACACCTATTTAAAGGCTCTTGTTTTCCACCTTTTAGTAAAGATATTAAAAGCCTCCAGAGACATACCAGTTCCTTCACTATATCTCGCTTTGTCTCTTTTACACTGGCTATGTCTTTTTCTCAGACAACACAACTGAGGGATTTGTTGCTAACCCCTCAAGCATTAGAAGCCATTGACTGGCTACTGACTATATATGACTTTTTGACCTAATATCAATACAGAGCTCACAAAAATCTGACCAGAAATTTGTCAAAAAATTCCTCATTGTGACAGTATCACATTCTCTTATTTAAATGT
>JAZGTJ010006450.1:0-24911 GCA_036877575.1 Botia almorhae | reverse complement strand
CCCCAAAAGAACCGGTTAAAAAGAAAGATTAATTCGTGAACCTGACATCATTTCTGACTGTTTACCTGAGGCTGTGGATTAGGCCTACGTCATGTAATAGTGTCGTAACTGATGAAATACTGATGAACTGATGAAGCACGGGATGAAATACTGAAATACAGTGAGTAAATCTGGTAAATTGTGAATTTACCAGACTTAAATCGTGTCATCTTCAATGCTCGTGCAGCCAGCCACGCTGGAGAAACTGCGATGATCGTAACACGCATCTGCTCGCGAATCGCTCTTGTCAACTTTTATGGCATAGGCTAGCTACACTGCTTCAAGTCAGATGCTGATTGATCTGCGCAAATCAAGCACAACTTTATGCGCTCTGCAGACGGTGCGCCCATGCTCCTCCAAATAATTATCTATTAACGGTGCAATGCCTCCTTTTTGCCTACAGGTATACAGTGTAAATAGCTTCCAGCTGTTACGACATAAGGCGACGGTCGCGTTAAGTGTGGACGCGGTGTTTAGTGTAAAACAAAAAGAATCGACAAAACGGCGAGGAATCGATTCTTTCGATTCCAGAATCAGGAATCGGAATCGTTTCCAAAAATTCTGGAATCGAACAGCCCTACCTGTGTGTAAAGCTCGGAGTTGGTATATAATTATTTACCCCTTTTTTTACAATGCATAATTTAGGATAGATAAAATAACAATAAGATTGGCCTTAGCAAGTCAAAAGATTCATTTTATCAGAAAATATAATAGAATGCATAATTTGATGTGTTTTAAAATATTTTTATTAGTTCATAAATAAAAACCCATAACAGGCTCATTAGTCTGAATGGAATATATTTTGATGCAGGATGTTACATGTATATTCATGCAAATAAGAGGTTAAGAGGGTTTGGAGGATGGTGGAGATGTAAATGACCACAATCATTAAAATGCTCGTATTTTTCATTGATAAGAAAGGGATGTTAAAAACCCTCTTTGTGCAGATTAATCTTTGTGTTTACATTTGTAACAAAACATCATGCCTGTTTATCATCATATTTTTAGCAACAGCAAAACAGCGACCCATCTTTGATGTTCAGCAAACAAAAGCCACTGGACACATCCCATTAAGGTAATGATTCATTTGGATATGTCTGGATGGAGGATGCAGCATTTGTTCTACTTCCCAAGACATTTTAGAATCTATCAGTCTTAAAGCTAAGCCTGCTGGGATAACTCTCCACACAAGGATTGATGAAAGTAATCCTTTACCAGTCTGGAGCTGAGGGGTAAAACAGAAGTGAGGAGAAAATTAGGGAAACGTGTCTTCTGAAAGTAGTTCATATAAACAGACTAAAATCAGTAGGAGGGGAATAGGGTGGGGGATGAGATGTATAAAAAAAGATGGCAGATATTGAGTGACTGGAGTAAGAGAGAGGTTGACACTATGCTGATGATTCATCTGGTCATTTTGAGAGTAAGAGGAAGAGAGAGATGTGTGCACACCCCAGATCGAACAGCTGTTCCTGTCTCCTCTACTGGGCGTAATAAGAAGGAAAATGGAGAGTGGGCTGTTTAAGGGGCTTGTCCTGTTAATGGGACAATAGAACCAAAAACCAAAAAGTATCTTTGTTACTGTGGTTAGTCATGGGGTCACGCCAAGTACTTTAATCATAATCAGACAAATCATACAGAGGCCGGTTATATAATGTGTGAGCTTTAAAAACTCATGCTTGAAATGTAGAACGTCTGGAATGCTAAAGAGAAAGTTTACCCAAAAATGGTCACCATTTACTCATGTTTTTCCAAACCCGTATGACTTGAAGAATGCTAATGCTACTGTTTATTCACTTAACTGTCCCATTAATATAGGGGTATCAAACTCAGCTTCTGGAGGGCCAGTGTCCTGCAGAGTTTAGCTTCAGCTACTAGCTCCAGCAGACCTGCCTGAAAGTTTCTAGTAATCCTAAACTCTGCAGGAAACTGGTCCTCCAGGACCTGAGCTTGACACCACTGCTTTAATGTTTTCTCTTCCTTTTTCTTTTGGTTTTGTCCTAACTGTTTCAAATTCTGTTATAAACATCACAAAAGGCTGATAACCAGAAACAGACATTATCATCAGCTAACATGGAGTCAACCTGTCAAGTAAGTTTTGTTTTTCATTATGAATAACCTCCTCATGAAATACTTAAAACTTACCTTGACAGCTAATGACCCATAGGTGTCAGCTGAGGACAAATTATACTTCTATATTATTTTCTAATAATTAAATATTTTTAAAATAATTTCTGCATAATGATCGTTAAAATGATCACTGGTTTTATGACCATTGTTCCTGGCAACCAATTTATTACAATTTATTACTAGCTCACCAGGCTCATCTTTATCTGTTACTAATAGCACTGGCTCAAGAAGCCTTCAGGTTTAAGTGTTTTAGTGTTAAATAAACAGTTTTAAATTTTTTACAGATGCAATAAAATGGCAAGGCAAGTTGCAAGGCATTGTGGAGGCATTTGTTGAGTCAGTCAGTCTTAATGGGCTTTGAGATAGCAGGGTAGCACTCTCATAATGGATCCTCTTAGTCTTTTTGTTACACTGTATTTGACAATTAAATCAAGCAAAATACTAATTGGTATTAAACCAATAAAAACTCTTTCAGAAATCTCTTAAGCCATTTTCTCAATTTTAGTATTGGCAATGATCCTGGAGAAGAAGCTGAGAAAAGCTAACATACGTATATGTATATACATATATATATACAATATACTGTATATATTTTGGTCATATATATATACAATCATGGCCAAAAATATTGGAACCCTTGCAATTCTGTCAGAAAATGCAACCCTTCTCTCAAAATATTGTTGCAAATGTTTTGGTACTCACATGTTTAGTTTTTTGTTTGCTTTGGAACAACACAAAAAAACAGCGAAGAAAAGTCAAATCTGATACAATTCCACACAGAATCCAAAGAAATGCACTGGACAAAATTATTGGCACCCTTAGCTTAATATTTGGTAGCACCCCCTTTGGAGAAAATAACTAAAATCAATCGCATCATGTAACCATGAATGAGTTGAATGTAATGTTCTAGTTAGATACTAAGCCAGATAACCACTGCATGATTGTGAACTAAAATGTTTGTAGAACAGCAAGATCCTTTCAGGGGGTTCCCAGTAAGTTCTTCACAGTGTGGTCAGGCCTGGTTTATGTCATGTTTCATGTTTCATATGTTTGATCTGTATCACATCAGAAACTGGCAACTTCATGGCGATGCTTAAATATAAACTTAAGATTTAGAGCAGTTACAGCTATTCATCTATAACCTCAGTGTCACATGGTGGAAATTAGGTTTTGCTGACTTTGGAGTTTTTCCAGTCTACAACAAACTACTACAATTTGTTAAAACAAAAACAAGACTTTGTCAAGGCAATGTAAACAATGTTTTCTTGACTCAACAGTGAGGGCAAAGTTGTTTGTTGTCCTAAAAGGTGTCTGTATGCTTGTTCCAAAATTCACTGGCCAAAAAGTAATGTCGTACAGATTGTGTAGAAGTGACCTTTTTGCCATCTTAAAAAATCTTAAAGAACAAACACTATCAGAAATCTGGCTGCAGGACACAACGATTATGAATTACATATAATATTGTTATGAGCACTGTAGGTGTGTGTGTAGGATCTAAATTTGCTATGCTGAGCAGAAATTGAACCTAGTCATAACTGCACACACCAAAACACAAACCGGGCCCAAATCTTCTCATCCTGTCTTTTTGTGCATCTCAGCAATTATCCATCCAATTTATAACACAAAACCTGCACTAACCAAAATATAAGCATTGCTACAGATAGTCTGATTGTAACTACAAATCTTTACCTATCAGTGTTCCCTATTCCAGTCAGGGACAAACGCAGGCTACCACAAGATCCTAGAGGCTGTGTAATCAGATGCCCTGTAAATAGAACACCTATACAGGGCATTTTCCTCTCAAGCGGGTTTATATAGGAGACTGGGTTGGACTCATGTGGTCTTCAGATGGGCTTGCAGGCTTGGACTGCATGATCAAAGGTTAATAAACTAAGAAATCTAAATGGAGCAGAACAACCAACATGAAAGTCTGTTCAATTTGTTTTTCCTGAAAGTTAAAAAGGACAGATACTAAATGCAACTGTGTGAACAGTGACAGTATTGTGACAGTAATGGGACTGTATGACACAGGCTTTAATGGTGTACTGTTATCATGTAAAATTGATCAGAATGATCAGAAAACCCTCTGGGATATCCCCTGGTGTGTTGGTGGAACCTACTAATGGAACTGGAGTTACAGTGCCTTGCAAAAGTATTCATACCCCTTGAAATTTTACCACATTTTGTCACATTACAACTACAAACTTAAATGTTTTTTATTGAAAAAGTAGTACATCATTGTGAAGTGGAACAAAAATGATACATGGCTTTCAATATTTTAAGCAAATAAAAATCTGAAAAGTGAGGTGTGCATTTGTTTTCAGCCCCCCTGCGTCAATACTTTGTAGGCCCACCTTTCGCTGCAATTACAGCTGCAAGTCTTTGGGGGCATGTCTCCAGCTTTGCACATCTAGAGACTGAAATTTTGCCAATTCTTCTTTGCAAAATAGCTCAAGCTCAGTCAGATTGGATGGGAAGCCACAGATGCTAAATGGGATTTCGGTCTGGACTTTAACTTGGCCATTCTAATACATGAATATTCTTTGATCCTAACCATTAAATTGTAGCTCTGGCTGTATGTTTAGGGTCATTGTCTTGCTGGAAGGTGAAGCTCCTTCCCAGTCTCAAGTCTTTTGCAGCCCCCAACAGGTTTTCTTCCAGGATTGCCCTGTGTTTAGCTCCATCCATCTTCCCATCAACTCTGACCAGCTTCCCTGTTGGGGGTTATGATGACGCTCCTGAGGGACAGTATTTAAAGTTTTTCCAGAAACAAGTTGAAGCTCCAAAGGGTTTTACCCATGTGCCATCTGGACACTAAATGGGAACCATCTGGACCCTGTGCATGCAAACACAAAGATTTTAGGTTATTATTGTTATACCTTTGTTAGGAAATTGAAGAAGAGACAGGGGAGGAAAGCAAGGAACAGGACTCAAACTCAAAACAAAACTGAGATCAAAATTAAAATTAAATATTGTATAAATCCATAGAGTATAATTTTCCATTTTTTCTGTTCCATAAGATTTATGTTGCCATTGTAACCATTCTTAACCAATCTGTGTATCAAGTGCAATCTGAGAACACACATTCAAAAACTGTAGAAATCAGGAAAGACATATAATAACCACTTAACCACTTAATTTTAGAGGTCTGAAACAGGGCACGATACGAAGATGTCAGGGCAGCGTACGTTCTAAACGTTTCTGTTTCCATGGTGACCACAACGCGCTGCTCGGAGGTGTGACACTGCTAGGAGTGTGGCATGTGCCAAAGCCTACTGCCTGTCTCTCGTTTGCTAAGTTTCTATTCATAGCACTCAGTGGTAAGCCATGCTCAGGATGGGCATGTGGTGGCTACAGTTGGGCAATGCAGCCCAACCCAAATCAGACCATACCATGCTGATATCGGAGACACTCAGAGTAGAAAGCGAGGGGAGCTGTTAGAGCACAGGTGTGTAGATGAGATGACTGCAAAACCTGAATTCTCAGTAGTTCAGTTTAAATCTAAGTAACACCTGCTATCCAATGGTGACACAGATTTACCCAGATAAGTACTTTTGGGATAATTGTGGTATAGGAGTTCTGTGTTTATTGGAGAAATATTTATCTAAGCTTTTACAGCCATACCTTTCATTATTTACTGTAACTGGCTCAAATAAGGTTAAATTTGTAAACATAAGTTAATGCTATGAAATAAGTTAATGTAATTATATAATAAATCTTTGTATTTACATATATGTTAATATCGTTAATGTCTACATATACTAATATATTTAATATAAAACTAAATTATATCAATGCATGCTGTTAAACATTTTTCATTAGTTCATGATACCTAATGCATAATGTTAACAAATGTTAAAATGTTAATGTTAATGCTAACTAATGATAACAAACAAATTGTAAAGTATTACCTATATTTCTGTAAATCAAAGGTTTTCATATATATACACAAGAGAGCTGCCCTGCTTTTACATCAATGATCTTGACTCTAGCTGTGATTGGATGCAAACGTGATCTCACATCTTTTTTGGGCACAGGGGTTGGGCCAGAGGACAGGATCTGTGTAAATAACAGCTTTTGTGGGTGACTGTTCAAGCTCATTTGGCACCTCTGTAATATTGCCTATCCCTATTGGGGTCACAGGGAATGCTGAAAGCTATCTCAGCTATCTCAGGTCAAGACAGGGCAACACAGTGGGCAGGCCTTTTAGCAAAGCATACAAATGTTAAATGAAAAGAGACTAACATTATCTATCACTAAAAAGTTCACATAGAATAATACACACTAGCAAATGAAAAAATAAACACTTCTAAATAATAACGCATGTGAACTTGAACATGTCTTGAACTTGAACTACCTGATCTTTCTGCCATACTGTTCACCTGCTATTTACACTCAACAAAAGCAGTGTGCCCTATAATTATTCAGAATAACTCAATGGATGTTACTAGAAGAAGAATATCAGGTAACTTCTCAGAAGTTCTAAGATCAATGAACAGTAAACTGCTTCACCTAATGATGCTCATTCATTATGGAACAGTGTACTGTATTGCAAACAGGCAGTAAAATCTTGCTTTGGCAGTGGTATGCCATACAATAATTTGTTGGAATAAAATACTTTGTTTTGAAACATTTTGGACTAATAAATTACCTAATAAATGGTTTCATGTTCTATGCACCTGTCTTAAAGATGTTATTCATTATCTTATTTCATAAGAAGCATTTAAAAGAATGTTTTACAAATAAAGAATACTGGCTTTATTTTCTGGCTTGGATGAAAACTTTTTGTGTTAAAAATAATAGAAAGATGTTCCCAAATCTGAATGTAGTTTTCATTTTGATGCTATATAATATATGTATTGTTGCACTTTAATTGACTTATGATAGAACACACTGCCATTTTATGTTTATCTGATAGATCACACATGGTCACACACATTATCATCTTAATTTTGGAAATAAATGTTGCAATTCTCGTTCTTTGTGTGTTACATTAGTCTAGTTTAAACTATTGGCAAAGTAACTTCAAGATTCAAGAAAACAACCATTAGTTAACCTTAATTAGCCTAAATAATTCACATCATTTAGACTTACAGTAAAATTAATTATCTTGCAATATTTTGTGTTCATCCTCTTTTATATATTTTGATAATAACAATTACAATATTTATATTTAAAATATTTACAATTCTTTTATTTATTTTGTTCTGGCACTGTAAACATTTACTGTCATGCATTTCTTGAGAGGAAGCCACTAAATGGAAGAATGACGAAGAAGCCACTAAATGGAAGAATGACGAAGAAGCCACTAAATGGAAGAATGACGAAGCAGTCGAAGCAGTAAAAAATAATGTCTACCTTATGTTGTCACACATGAATGCTATTAAGAATGTACTTTAACTGTGTTATAATGCCAAATAAGCTTGTGGATAAATTTAAAAATTAATTTCATGACCACATCAGCAAAATCAACATTTGTTCTTGTCCCTGTCTATCACTTGTACAATGTGAGCATTTGAGCAGCAAAGCAACGCACGCCGCTGTCCACGCGCCCTCGCGCTCCACTTTATGAATGGATGGGAGTGGCGCTGTAGTGTGAGTGTCAGTGTCGTCACGGTCTTAATAGGTTCTGGCGTTCGTCGGTGGTCTTGACAGGACCGTAAGTGGACACCGCGACAGCACACGATAAAAGGCAGGGTTGAATATCGGGATAAAAGACGACCAGAGGTGATACGGTGAGCGCATAGCGCTGTGCGACAGGGCCAGTTCACGTGTAAGCGTTGGGAGGATGGGTTAGAGGAGACAAAGGAATCGCAGGCATGTAGTTTTTTGTCCGCCGATAGTCAACTTGGACACGTTTACTTACTGAATAGTAAAAGTGACATTCCCTATAATATTAGCGATGATCTAAGTACTTACGGCCAAACTATTTAAATATCGAGTTTAAGTTTTTTGTGTTGTCAGTTTTACCTCCAAAACAGCAAAGAGAGCTGCAAAACAGAATCTTTGTTTGGACTTTTTCTTTTTTATTGATGGAGTACGTACTACTCGTCGCAATATGGATATCCTAAAGTACATTCCTACAGAGCTGTGATAAAGTACTAAAGTGAACAGATAGGGTGTTACCACAATCTTTCGGCGTGACAAAACCGAAAGGACGAGACAGACAGCTCGCATCAGCACCACGATATCCTCCGTCTTCATAAAAGCGAAGATTTGGGCGTTACAAACACATTTCGTCTTGTCTGTTTGGCAGAGGTTTTGATCCGAAGCTCTGCGTTTCCCGGACCGTCGTTTTATGGGATCCTAGAACTGTCGGTCTGCAGCTATAGTGTCCCACCCAAGAGTCTTGGCTGTCCAAACTCAATGACTAACACCCGTTTTTATTATATCTTCGTGGAAGAGGGACACTGAACTGTCTCTTTTTTTAAGTTATAGACAGTGAACTCATTACTGAAGTGCGACTCGAAAGATTCCCGCGGAGATAGCACATTTAAGGTGAGTGATTTACAAACAGAAAACTTTTTCATAGTTTCAAACATGATTACGTGTTTTGTCGCATGTATTTTCGATTTCTGGTACGAATCAGATTGCATAACGCAATCTGTGTTAGTTTTTTTAAGTTTTTTTGCTTTTTAAACGTATTTCCTACCTTGATGCTTCCGCTTGCTATAAGCATTGAAATCATTATTATTTTTAAATTATTTTAGAGTTCGTACTCTGACATCCATGCTCCGTGCGCTAAGAGTGGCACATACTGTTATACATCTATATCAGGACTCAAGCTAGCTGTCATTTCAAAAAGGGACGACCAAGTGCAACTTTCACACTTTCACGCTTTCATTGTTGCCATACTCTGGCTGTTTCTCAAACCGATAAAGATGCCTAACTAGGCAACATTTTAGGCATCATACTGAATGCAGTGAGAGTCTGTCAGTGCGCTTATGGGGTTATAATGTCCAGTATGATGGCCAAAGTGTTGCATGTTGATATGATGGCCACAAATAGGCAACTCAATATTTTTGAGACACGGGCAGTGTTTGTTTTGTAAACTGTTTCAACAAGTGTCTGTGAGTCACTCACGTAATCCATATGGTGGTATAAGCAATATGGAATGTATGTAATGTTTATGAGTTAAGAAATGTTAATGGTTCTTTGGAAAATTGATTTGCATCACACACTTACATTCATATTGTTTACACAAATTGTATTTTTGGGTAGTTCACACAGCTGTGTAAACACTCACTGCTGGTCATAGCAACGCACCTTCATCGTTGTATTCTTTTTCATAATGAATTAGACTATTCTGATGCAAACATAACAAATGATAATCATTATTACAGATAACACCCATAACCAACATTTGGTAGAGCATTGCATTACCAGTGCAAAAGGACACAGGTTTGATTGCCAGGGAACACGTGTAATAATAAAATGCATCTTGAATGCACTGTAAGTCGCTTTGGCTAAAAGCCTCTACCAAATGCATAAATGTATTGGTTAAATTTTAACCCAACCACAGATGAAAATTCTTTGTAATATCACTTTTCTAAGTTATGGCCTATCAAAGATCGATTTGGCTGATCTTTGTCAGTGCTGTTAATGGACCTTGCTATGTTTAAACTTAGATTCCTATTTGTACATTTGAGGGTGTGCACATTGTTTGGACAATGCAAACTTAACATACAGTGAAATTCAAAGGGCTTTTGTACAGCAAATCAGATAATTAATTACTGGTTTTGTGTGGTAAATAAAAAGAGTTAAAGAAAACGATTGCATGTTTTTTCCACCCGTTTCATATTCCTCATGGAACTAAAACCACTGTTGCTTGGGTGAGGCACATTCTGTAGCATGTTGCCACCCACTCTCTCTCTCTCCCTTTCTCTTTCGCCCTATGTCACTTTCTCATTCTTTCTATTTCTATTCAAACTCCAAGAGATTGTTGTTAGTGACTTGATCTTTCCAGAATGCTTGCACTCCAAACATTCCAGGCCTCTCAAGCACCAGGGAGCTGGCCAGCCTCACACAGCTGGGAGCCATATATGACCCTGGGCCAGTGTATTGAGCAACATCTTTAACGTAGTGTTGTGCCCCATATAACTTGGTACAAAAAGGAGATAGAGGGATGTTCTGCGTTCCACTTGTTTCTCACTGGGCCAAAGTGCCATCCAGATCTCAATTCCCACTAGGAACACATACAGATGTGCAGTATGCACTGTTTATATAGTGTGTTGTTACAAGCTACAGCCATACATGTCATGACTGAAATATGCACATAACACATACAGTATTTATAAAATACAAGGGCAAATTGCTAATAGCACCAGACATTGCACAAAGTCAATTCCTTATTGGTGACTGCCAGCAACTGTCCTCTGCATATGTGCACACGCATATGCAAATACAAACACAAACACAGAGAAAACAAACATGTATCTTTTCTCCAAAGCACATGATGTCCGTCTGTGCTGGAGAAATGCAGTATAAAGAGATGGTCATTGTACAGTGTTCTATCTCCCTCTGCGTTTTTGGCTGCTCTCACAGTTGTTTTTGAAATGGGAAAGTTCGTGTGCAAAGAAAGTTGAGGCAAGGACAGCAGGCCGATAGCAAGAGAGAAGAAAGTGAGAGAGGGAATGGGAGAAAAAAAGAAGAGACCAGATCCTTAGCAAGACGTGCAAAGGGTTGTGGAAAGGAGGTTCTCAGCTGAATAAGTCGCAGATGCAAACAAAATAAATGACTGAAATAAGGGAAACCAAAAGTGAGACGGCAACGGCTCCCTAACTGTAATGCTAAGACAGTAAGGGAGATAGAAAGACTAGAAAACTGTTTTTTGTAAAACACTAACAACTTAGTATTAGTAATATAGTGAGAGAAATTGACTTTTCAGAGAAAAAATTTAAGATTTTTGGAACATCTTTTAGCACTTCTCCATAAAATTATTCTTTGTTCAATCACTTTGCTAAAGGTCTCATAGCCCTCATTCAGCCTGATGTTTGACTGAAACAAAAGTCCTGGTGTTTTTGCGACTAAAACTGAGCGAGAACCACCCACTTAGAATTAGACTGACATCAAAAGTGCCTGACTGACATCAATCAGTTTATTTTGGTAAGACAGTACATGCAGTTTAATGGTGGGGTTATTAGAGATTTATTAATACACAATAGAAAAACTAAGATCAACTTCTTTAAGTTCTTATTACTAAAAAACTTTAAAAAGTTTTTCGATTTAATGTTTGTTCTTTTGCCTGTTTTACCTTTTTAATTACATATCCATAAGGATTGGCTCAAACTCCCTGTATTTTGGTTAGGAAACAGTTTACCATAGTTAAGACAGGGTGGGAAAAGTTGACTTTGTTGTTTACATGTATTACAAAATAACTAATAAATCAGCCAATGTACAACGTACATTGTTTAAGGAATAAGAATATTTTGTTATGTAATTAATACACCTCTGTGTTGACAGACGCCCACCCAGCCCTCTTACCAGTGAATCACTTACCAGTAAGCACTTTCCTACAACCAGCTTTCTGGTGGAACATATTAAAAATATTTTCATTAGCATTACTTTCAAAATGAATAATATTATTTTTATATGTACAGCACTGAGCTCTGCAGATTGAGTTACATATTGCACAGCTATTGGCCCACTTTTAGGGTGCATGAACCCAGTTACCTAAGACTGCTCACCACAGGAGTTTATCTCCTGGTTGCTCCTGGTGTTACATTAACCTTTTCATCTTACAGTATTGTTTATGGCTTTATTCATACTGTCACACAGCTAATTTTATGTTTATCTATAATGTAACTTATGTTTGTAATAATGAGGATTGGGTAGAAGTGGCATGAAGCTAAAATTAACATAAAATTACCTTCAATTTAAAAAAAATTACATGTTATATCACACTGTGGCTGATGTATGTCAGGTTTTATTTCTTAAACCAGTTGTTAATTTTCCGTCTCATGCTGGTTTGTGTTTCTAACTGATACAGAACATTTTGAGACATAGTATAAATATTTCAGGTCACAATTAATATATGAGGGAAAACTAACATTCAAAACAAAATCCTCAAATATGCTCCTCCAATCAAAATCAAAGCTATTTTTTGCAGTGGCAGATCCTTGCATTGGTGATATAGCAAGACTCTCTGAGTCAGCACAGTGCACATTACAGTCACACACACACACACACACACACACATTTACGTATGTATCTAAATAGGGACTTCTAATGTATTCATACAAAGCTAGTTGTATGACAATGTAACCTAACAATAACCCACACTGTAACAGTAACTCCAACAGAAAACATTTTTTACAATAAATAAAAACTTTATTTACTATATTTGTATTGCATTTTTACAAATGAGGACGTCCCCAAACTGAGGTTTTACTCAGACTTGTCCCCAGTATATGGTTAATTAAACACCCCCCACACACACCCACTTTATTTCTATATTGTACCATCATTTTTGTTTAATTTTTAATAATAGTTCTTGAGATGTGTAGTTCATTGCCTCATAAAAGATGCTAAATCTTTTTTGTTTTTACCTTAAACTTTTCCCATAGTTGAGTATTTTTTTTTGCTTCTAAATTAAGTTTATCTTCTGATTCATCTCAGATCTGTTTGGTTTGGTTCATTCCAAAGCTGCTGACAAAATAGGCGTCACTGTTGCATTTTATTGTGCCAAATGCCGATGCATCTTACTCTACCAGTAACAGTGCCATTCTGTCATATTTATGTGCAAAATTCATGATTTTCAAAAACATTAAGACTTCTTAAATCACAAACTTCAGACTTCTTAAAAAGCGTCATTTAATGTTAATTTCCAACTAAACTATATATTTATATGCACAAAACACGTTTTTACATTCTGTTTCATTCATTAACAGAAACCACAAAAAGAGGCTATCTTTTAGATTTTTGTGGGTGATCAAGTAAATAGTTTTTTCTTTATTCTGTGGAAATTTTTAAGATCTCTCCCCCAATTCACACAAATAGCTGTATAGCAAAAGACCAAATCTGACACAGATGTACCCTAAACTTGGTATAAAATGGAACAAACCAACCCTAAAATTAACTGCCCCATTTCTACTGTTTGTTTTTTCTTTTAACTTATGAGGCTTCCATAGGGTCAGTTTTAAAACAGGAACTCGATCCAAAATCAACACCAGGGCAACATCAGGGCAGCATATTTTTTTATGTTATATTACAGCTTATTTTGGTTGAAAATGTTTTGAGTCAGCTGTGGGTTCAGCAAAGGTCTTTTTGTTTTTAATAGGGTGAAATGTCCATGCTTCATTAACTATTTGAATGGACATGTCTTGCATAATATTCTGAGCCCCAAAGTAACAAAAGTGCAAGATTTTGCGACTTCCACAAATAAGTTTGCTAAAGTGCTTTTGGGCTGGTGTGAGATTCACTAAAAGAGAATTAGGATGCTTTCTTAGCACATCTGTGCTTGCTTTGGGTATATGTATGGACATGTATGGTTCTGTGTGTGTGTGTGTGTGTGTTTCTGTGTAAGGGAAATGTAAGTCAAAAAGTCAAAAAGAAAACAATGGAAGAAAAAAGTGACTATCACTTAACGCTCACTTAAAGTTTTGTATTATAGCTAAATTAAACACCTCATTTGTTGAAGATTAACTACTGCATACAGATTACAACTACACATTTTTTGATGTACAGGTTGCAGAAACACATATAAGAACACATAAACTATAAATTATTAAACAATTGCTTATTGTTAAGTAGATGCAGAGGTAATTTAACCCATTGAACTTAATTCAATGGGTTAAAATCATATACCAAAATTAATAACCTTTCAACACAGCAAGTGAGTCAGCAGGGAGTGTCTGGTGTGGCATTTTTTGTCTGAAAACCCACAACTCAAAACTTAGCCTGCTGCTAATTTCTTCTACAAACAAAGCATAAAAGACAAGATCCCATTGTAAAATGTGATACAATACAGTCCATTTTGCCTATATTGTACGATCGTTATTTACTATTTTCACAAGTTTCATATATCTAAGAGACACAACATAAAAAATATAAATAAATGTATAAATGCCTTTGTCCTTTCAAGCCAAATGCCATATATTTTATAGAACTCCTACAGAAGTTTCAGATGATTAAACATAAGATTATAAAACAAACATTTCAGAGCGTTTATTCCCTGTCTGATCACCTGGTGTTACTTGGATTGTGTATCGTTTTCGATTGTTTGCTGCCTGCCCCTTGTTTTGCTTTGGACTGCATTATTTATTTTTTGCTGCCTGCCCTTGTTTTGCCCTATCCCCATTGCTCTGTTTGCTGTTGTTTGACCACTGCCTGTTTGACTACGATTCTGTCTAATAAAAGAGCTGCAAATGGATCTACCTGTCCATGAGTTTACGTTACACAATAAATAGTTTACATGGGTAAATGTCAAGTTTATAAAACAACCTCTCGTTGTTTTTGCTAATTTAGGTCATATTTCTTAACATTGCCAGCTGGCATTTTGGTAAATAGTGCAATAGAAACTGTGTATATAAACATCTCTCAGTGCTTCTGAGGTGGTTAGTGTATACAGTATTTGCAATGCTACACAGTGACTGTGCAGGATGTTAAATTATAATTTATAAAATGCTTTCTTGTTTTCACAAATGAAAACATGACACAGAAACATACAATATTGTATAATATTACTTGTATTATATTTCTTCACAACCGTGATCAAAAAATATTTAACTTCAGGAGCATCCTTATCATCCAAACTTACACCTGTGCATAAGCACCTGTTTCAACTTCAAGGGAACTAACTTAACACACCCACTAAAAGTCACACTGGGACGTGTAAGCGAGAGAAAAAATGACTAAGTGATGTTTGTTTCAAGAAAATCACTAGCATTATTTGTTTGCAGATGTTACTTGTTTTTATATTTTGTTACTGTATCTAATGCAATGACATCCATACCTTTAAATGTGATTTAAGTATTTAATGGTTTTCTAAATGAAGGTGTAATGAGATCTTTAGTACAAGTCTTTGGAGTCATTTCGAGAAGAGCTAGCCTTTATTTGTTGATTCAGTTTAAAAACATGACAGGGTGTATATTGGCATCCTGCAATACCACAGAAATGTGGTTCCACCCAATCATTATGTTTTCAGTCCATTAGCATATTGCAAGAAGTTACCACAACCAACACACCCCAATTCAAAAACGAAATTATAGACTTCTTTTTTATTCAAAATATAATGCAATATAATGAAGCCAAATAATAGACTAAGCTAAATAATAAAAGCTTCAAAAATGTGGGATCAAATCTCTTATTAGTAAGTGCTGTGATGAAAATGACGTGATTGGTTACAGTTGGCAACAGAACCGTAATGTGACAGACATAGAAAAAACACTAATGTACATTTATCAAGCGCTTGTTAGAGATGCTGTTTTAAGTGTTCAGCAAGGTGCCAGACAGTCAGTCGCAACAAAATCCCTTCCTGTTCTCTCTGAAAGCTTCAGCCCAAAAGTTAGAGAGAAACAGAAAAGTTAAGTCACAATGACAGAAAAACATAAGCCAATGAAAACAAGATCCTGTCAGTAAAGTCCCTCTCTTTGGCCGTATTTTCTTCCTTTTTCAGGCTGATTCTTCCGCAGCAGCGGGACTTTATTGTTAGCATTTTGTTTTCACCAGTATTAGCTGGTGAAAACCAGCATCAACATTTCATCAGCACCCAAAACAGAAAGCACTGGTGCTGTGCATTTCCTCATTCCCTCAGAGGTGGAGAGCCAGGTTCCAGTTTTGCCTACAGTGTTTTATAAATATTTGTGTATTAAAACCTTTTGTGTATTAATACTTCATGCATGCCTGCACTCTCGTCAACACCACATGATTACTAATGTTGATTTTATTTCATGTTTGTTTTCAAGTTTTATTATTAGTGCATTTTGTGGTTTGACCTTTTCTTTGTTTCTAGTTTCGTATTATGGTAAAAATGTCACATATTTAATCATGACATTTTACCATTAGAGTTTTACCACTGTCTTCATTTGAAGCAGCCAATAATAGATGCATGGCAAACACAGCCTGAGGAATATGTACACTAGGGTTGGTATTGTTTACCTGAAGACTGACTGTAGGAACACTCAGAACTTTGCAGCATCCCTGCAACTAACATAGGTTCAAATGCTTGCTAACAGCCAACCACATAATTCCTCATGACAGAGCAGTGATTGATAGTAAATCAAATTATTAATTTTAATAATTATTTTCTAAAAAAATACTTTTTAACATCTTTTCCCACCAACAAGTGCTGTAAGTATTCCACTAAACTGACCTCAAATGAATCCATGCTAAATCCAGATACACAATTGTGTGTTAAATCTTTGTTTTGTGCAGCTTTTTGGAAAGAAGCAATTTAAGGATAATCGCACAGTTCCTGAAGTTCAATTGAGTTTATATCCAACTGGTTATGATGTCACTGGATGTAATGAGGCTTCAAAAAATGGATATATCCATGACAGTTCAAGTGTCATTTTGTGAAAATGTTCCAATTGCTATAAGCTGACTCATCTCTGCCATTAAAGTTCTAAATTCTAAGCTACATTCAGAACTATATTAATTAATTTATGCCAGATTTTGCCTGGTTATCTTGTCTATGCACTGGTGTATCTACAGCACTCGGCCCTGGTGTACTCCTGTGATTAAACAACTGAGTAAAGGCTTAATGAGATTAGGCTCTTAATTTGAGCGGGTTGTGCTTAAAGATGTTCACATTTAACACACAAGTTACATCCTGCTAAGAGGGATGGCACTTCTGTCTTCTAAACCACAATAAGATTGGATGTCTTGCTAATAGTACAGATATGAACCACACAGCATGGGGTTATCAGACTCACATCTGATTCAAGATGCCCCAGTCATTATGAAATAAGACCATAGAGATAAGACTTTGACAACAGGGTGTATTTGAAGCTTCAGATAAGGTTAGATTTGAAATAGTCTAATTTCCACAGCAACGGATAGTTGACAAAGAAACTATATGTAGAGGGAATAGCCATATCAGATCCATGCAGATTCAGACAAAGAAGAAGTGTCTGTCAGTAGCTTCCTGGTACTAATAACCCCATCATAATGAGGCTTCACTGGTTGGACAGAGACACCCCAATAAAGCATAGCTAAGCTTACTCCGTCTTCATCAAAGCAGCTTTAGGTCACTGAGGAATGCAGGGCATCTGTTGACCTCCTTTCACCTCCAAGCCGTCATAATCTTTCTCCTCTGACATCTTCTAAAGCCAGGTGGAGGGGTTTCTACAGGGTGTTCTGCTACTGACTGGGTCAATTAACCTGCACGTAAGAACGAAGACAGTTAAGGATGAGTGACAGCTAAGCAGCCAATCAGCCATCATTCTCAGGGTTAGTGTCATCAAGAGTACTGATGATTATATTAGAAAACACTATTTATGTATTATAAAGAGGAAAGTTGTCTCCATGTGTGCTGTCCATAATTCAGAACAGTAAGTAGGTCACATGTTGTATATTGACAGCTGGCCTGAACTCCCAGTGCTAACATACTTGGAGAGCTTGAAATTGTGGGTTGATAAGACAGTGTGGCTTGTCCTAATGCTGTGAAGATAAAGGCTGGTTGACATCTTTCCCCCACACACACATTTTCTTGGTCCTTACTTGAAACCCCCATCCCATTGTAAGCCCCCCAACCCACAGGGGTCCCCCACTGGTCCCTTTGCCTATCCGCCTTTTCAAGATTCAAGGTTCCAGGAAGCTTTACTGGTATGATAAACATAAGCCGGACGCTGCTAAAAAATTACTAATTACTCCACATACAGTCACACACATGGTTACAAACACAAAAAGACTTTTTTGTCATTTTTGTCCTGGTCTGCTGCACTGAATATTTCTTCTCTTTCTTTTCTACATTTTTAATTTAAACTTGTCCCCTTCTCTTATCAGTGCTGTTTTTCTTAACCTTATCTTTGTTTGGATGTTCTGCACACAACCTCACAAGCCTCTCACATGGGCAACACCATGCCTCTGTTTGTGGACTGATATTAGGAAACCTCCCCCTATTCTGAAAATATCAAATCATCTTTTTCTCCACATTATGCGGTTAAGGAACTTTGTGTCAATGGCACTCCATCTTATCCCATCTTTAACATAAGCTATTAGTACCCATGACAGAAAGGTGTAAGTGTACAGTTCACTGTTATTGACTGACTGTTTGTCCACTGTTATCACATTACTGATAGTAGTAGCATCCTGTGACTTCCTGTTTATGCGGATCAACTTCATAGAATGTTTGCTCCCTAAAAAGATTCCCCATTGTATAACAGGCCTGACCTACTTTCCCTAGACTAAAGCTGAACATGTTTGCAGTAGATGTGAGAGTGATATTAACCCTGTTGTCACAGCTGAATGTATAAGGGTATCATGTAATGCACAGTCTCATTGGGATTCACTTTGTCAGCTGGGGTAATAGCCTGTCATCAGTAGAATATGAGGCGAATATAAAGGCATGGCCCTAATCATCTTGCACACCCCATGTCTGGGGAAAATGGATAGGGATCTGGATGCCGAATTAGTGTTTGGCACAATTTATGGATATAAAAGAATAAATTGCTCAGAGGTTACTCTTTCATAGCTAAAGAGACTAAGAAGTTATTTATGTTAATGTTATTTACTTAATGTTATTTTATATAACATTAAGAAGTTTCCTATAAAATTCCTTAGGAGAAATAAATAGGTACAAATAAAATAAAAGTAGGAGCATAGAGCAATAAATTTGAATGTGAAATTAGAATAAATTCTGTGGCATAGCTGAAATAAATTGGTCTTGATCCCTGACTCAAGCTTTGTGAGCTGAACTCTCAGGTATTGTGGAGATCTTACCTGAAATTCTAAAGAAGACACAGGTGTAAGATTATGGGGGTCTGATTCACAGAGGAACAATATGAAAACCAGAAGACTTACAAAATAGTCCAGAGTTGCTGTCCATCTAATCTCATTGCTGTCTAGGTAAAAAGCAGAAAGAAAGAAACAGAGCAGGAGAAATTCAAAGCATCTGATCATGTTTTTAGTATGTGCATATGTTTAAATGTGTAATGTGTTTGTGCTCATGACCTGAAGCTCACATCCACTATTCACAATCACAAACATAGCTGAGCTCTGCAGTAGACACTTCATCATGTTTCCCAGGCTTACCCTTCATCCACAATAATTTATGTTTCTGCCCTCCATTTTCCATGCTTTGTTCTTTGCAAGACTCTGACACTTTCACTAACCTTATAATGCTTTATTCCATTTAAACCCTTTCACAGACAGATCCCACAATTACCATGTTCATAGCTCTGAGTTCCACCTCTCTCTTAACTCTGATTCATCACTTTCTCAGGGCCAGCTGCTGCACTGGCCCTAGTATGCCTACTGGAGTATGTCTACTAGAGTACAGCTGGGCATTAGATGGATGGATGGCAGAAAGGGCTGCAGTGAATGAAGTGTGGGTCTGTATATGGTTCACCAAAATATATGACTGCCAAACTTGTGCAATGATCTCATGATTAGACTCCATCTGCAGCCTGGATGTTTTTATTGTGCATTTATGGTTCATTATTGTTTCAGTGAAGTCCGAATTTAAATAATTTTAAAATAATATATTGCGTTCTATATCCGTAGACATCGCTAGAGGTCAGTATTTATTACTTACACTGCTATATTTGTAAGAAAAATATATTGACTTTCCCTGTCATTTGTATTGAAATATGTGTTCATGTGCTATGTGGTCGTTTTTTAATTGTTTATATTCTGCTGTTCTTTTCATATTTCCTCACTCTTCAAGCCACTTAAGCCAACCTTAAATTAAAGACATGTTTAAAGATGTTATCAGCATATCAGTGAAAGAACAGTAAATACCTACAGTACACCTACTTAAAGATAACGTATATAATGTCTTACAAGATCTTTGTGCACAAGGGCTTTCTGTTAGATAACAGCGTTTCAGTACCCTTTTTTAGTATTAACTTGGCGCCTTGAAAAATATTCCGGTTCTAACACGTTAAAAGTTTTCATTTACCTAAGAGGAGTGTATAACACTGCTTGTTTCTGTCTGTCATCAAGTCAATGGATGGCTAATGATCGAACGTACGCGATATAAATTCAAACATCCTTTCCGCTATCCTAATAAAACATCGTCCGTATCAAGTGAATGTTCCGTTCCTCTATATCAAGTGAACCAATGCATGTCACCTTCAAAAAAAATTACAGCGTGTGTTCTGTCGTAGAAAACGTTTTGTAATATGTTCCCAAGCCGGAGTGTAAGTCTAAACAAATGATTGGTAGATTGTGGGTTAAAAAGGCAAGCTTCCAGACAGGGCGGGGCAGGCGGCTGGGATGAATTTGATTGGCTGCCTGTCACAGTTACATGACTTCGGGGTGAGTTCAGTTTGCGTGACGCAAAAGCAGGGGCGTGTCATTGGCGAAATCAGCTGTAGAAACAATAACACTCCTGCGAACGCCCCAAAAATGAGTGCTTACCTATAAATGTCAATAATTTCAGCAGGAAAAGGCATTGTTGAGAAAGTGTAGGAGAGATGTAGCATCCTTACCGGTTAAGATTCTTCGCTGCATTTTGAAAACTTGCGCCAGAGGATCTCCATCAGCTCAGAAGAAAGAGCGCTTAAAAATGCTACCTTTGTGATGGACACCCCAGCAAGTTGAACTTCAAAAGTCGAAATACATCTTAATCATTTAAAGGTTTTATTTGTTTTCCTGCGCCCGATTTAACGGGAGCCAGGAGTGAATCACGAGAGTACTGGCATGTGGGTCAGTTCTGGAAGCGTCGGAAGGTAAGGTGGTGAAATTTCACTTTTGCACACCAGCGATGTTTCACCTTGCAGCAATCCTGCAGCTTTTATATGCAGATTCTCTGCTACTATTGCATTCTTACACTGACCGCTGCATCAATGCACTTTCATTGAAAAGACACGCTAACCATCCGCCCATTTAATGTTTGATGTTGGAAGCGTGTCTTTGTGTCACGTCGCAACTGGTGTAACTCTCCACCTCTTTGCTTTGGGCAGCTAGTTGCTATGCATCCTGTTTGTCTTCACAGTACAGCGTTTTATTTATTTCTTCATTTCCCGCTGTGCAATCTGATTCGGCGCGCTTGGGCTTGGCTCATCTTTTCCTGCAGCTTGGATCTCTTTCTTATGTGAACTCATTTTAAAGCGAGAGATCCTATTACTAAGGAAAATTATATATTGATTCGCGTTTCTCAATGAATCGTATCCTAAATGGGTGCTGAATTAGGGCTTTTTAGACGTATGAATGGAGGCTGTCAATGACTGTCCCTGCACGTTTGACACAATACCTCTACACCTGATGAAATTGTGGGAAATATCGAAACTGTTTAAATTTTCTCTAAATACTATCGTGAAGCAAGTTTTTTTTGTTTGCTTTCAAACTAATGCAATTGATTGAGTGTTCTCAGTGCAATTGACATTTTCTTTTGTTAATTGTAATCCAGGTCTTTCAGTCTTACTGATTTAGCAATCATTGTTATAGTTCCAGTAAACGTTCAGTTACTTCACATACAATCACTACAAACTGCAGTGAACATTACGCTCTGCCATACTGTGCTTGGTGCTTTATGTTTTAATATGACTCTGATTACGTTCCTAAATGTACAAAGCTATTTTTTTACAGTTAACATATATGACTAAATGTTTTTTCTGGGTGTCACACATTAACAATCGTAAAATAAATACAAATGTTGCTTGATCATCTAAAGCATAAGGGCTTTCAGATAAGCTGCTGTTATCAATATCCACCAGCACTGTTTCATTCACTTTGGCAGGTCAATTGAGAACAAAAGTCTGGAGACACCACCTCTCAGTTTTTCCATAGCCAACTTTACATCTCAGTTTTTCCATAGCCAACTTTAATGAGTCACTCTTTGCTGAGTTTTCCCCGGAGACAAAGGTGCAATTAAGAATATAGTGCACCTGTCTGCTCAGGTCCACAGGACCCATGTGTGGTCCATGTGGGCAGCTATTTCTTTCCTCTTTTGTAAGATTAAATTGGTAGGTCTTGTTTCACTTTCTGGTGTGTTTATCTCTGTTTCAGTTAGTTTTAGAAAGAAATCGCTGACATTTGCAGTCAGTAAATAGATCGTCGTAAAATATGGATGCCACACAATACAAATGTGTGGTAAATGCTCCACCATATACTTCATTAAACATACCAATATATTTAAGCTTCCTGTTGTTTAACTGGGAAAGCACTATGCTAGCAACACAAGAATCATGGGTTTGATTCCTAGGAAATGCATGAACTGGTAAAATGCATGCTTTAAATGTAAATGTAAGTCACTTTGGATAGTTTGTAAGTCACTCCCTCACCTTTCCCTCTGCCCTCTTATCCCTTTTCTAATATGTGATATGTGGAACAAGTAAAGCATCCCTTACTTTGCTTAAACTGCAAATACATGTATATATCAGTTAAGTGGTTAATTCCTTTGTTACTCCCCAGTGACTGATGGTAATAAAGGGAAAGATCCAATTCATTCTCTAAACTGGAGGACTCTGCACTCTTAAAGACTATGCAGCCCGGTGCAAGGCTATAAAATGTAATCGATCCACTATGAGACATCAACTCCTTGCAGCTCAAAGGCATGTGGCACAAGACACTCTGAACTGCTGCGCTGCAGTGGCACATTGACAAGCTCGTTGTTTGTTTAAATTGTATTGTATTGCATTGTGAAAGGGTCCAGTAAACGCAGTGTCATTTCTGGTGCCTGTTGAAAATCTGTTACATTGTAACCTGTTTACTGTTCACTGCACATACTGTTACATAAGTTGTCTGTGATCATCTCACTTGTGGCAGAGACCATTTTTAAACATTTGACTCGCTAAACATTTGAAAACAGGCATTTGCAAACACCCAGATCTGAAAAATTTACACTGGACATGAATTTCCAAAGAATTGACGGAAGCGACTGAGATTGGGTCACTATGACAGACTAGGGGTGTGTTTATATAGATGCAATTTAGTTTGTGTATTTGGATGTGTTTTTCCAAAGGGAAGTGTGTTTGTGCTCATATGAAGCTCTTGTGTGAGTATTGTAGGACAGGTGATTGCAGGTGCTTTCTGAGAGTGAGGGTTAGTTGTGGATTCTGGTTATGTGGCAACAGGGAGAGCAGCCTTTGCCACTGGAGCTGTTATGTAATGCGCACGCATATCATGGGAGGGCTGAGCAATGCCTGCTACGCTGCCTGGCTTTTTAGAGAGACAGACAGACAGAGTGAATGTTCTGAAGATTTCCTTCTTTGGTGTGAAGATTCTGAAGTTTTTCAACACTTCATACAGTTTCAGTGGTTGCTACAAGAATTATACACCCATAGCAAAAGAGAAAAAAAAATGCTTGAGAATACTATAACTGAGGGTATTGTAGAAAATCAGAAAAAATAAAGTCATTAATGGCCAATTGCAGGCACACACCACAGGAATTTGTTTTGTTTTACAGCAGGTTATATATGAAGATATATGTAAGATATACCGGGGTTGGACAATGAAACTGAAACGCCTGGTTTTAGACCACAATAATTCATTAGTATGGTGTAGGGCCTCCTTTTGCGGCTAATACAGCATCAATTCATCTTGGGAATGACAGATACAAGTCCAGCACAGTGGCCAGAGGGATTTTGAGCCATTCTTCTTGCAGAATAGTGGCCAGGTAACTATGTAATGCTGGTGGAGAAAAACGTTTCCTGACTCGCTCCTCCAAAACACCCCAAAGTGGCTCATAACATTTAGATCTGGTAACTGTGCAGGCCAACTTCACTTGTTCACATGTTCATCAAATCACTTTGTCACCAGTCTTGCTGTGTGTATTGGTGCATTATCATCCTGATACATGGCACCGCCTTCAGGATACAATGCTTGAACCATTGGGTGCACATGGTCCTCCAGAATGGTTCGGTAGTCCTTGGCTGTGACGCGCCCATCTAGCACAAGTATTGGGCCTAGGGAATGCCATGATATTGCAGCCCAAACCATGACTCATCCACCCCCATGCTAAACTCTGGGCATGCAACAGTCTGGGTGGATGTGGGAAAGACAGTTAAGGTGGACTCATCAGAGAACAATACATGTTTCATATTGTCCACAGACCAAGTTTTTTGCTGCTGGCACCATTGAAACCGACGTTTGGCATTGGCACAAGTGACCAAAGGTCTGGCTATAGCAGCTCGGCCATGTACATTGACCCTGTGGAGCTCCCGACGGACAGTTTTGGTGGAAACAGGAGAGTTGAGGTGCACATTTAATTCTGCAGTGAGTTGGGCAGCTGTGGTTTTATGTTTTTTGGATACAATCCGGGTTAGCACCCGGACATCCCTTTCAGACAGATTCCTCTTGCGTCCACAGTTACTCCTGTTGCATGTGGTTTGTCCTTCTTGGCGGTATGCTGACATTACCCTGGATACTGTGGCTCTTGATACATCACAAAGACTTGCTGTCTTAGTCACAGATGCGCCAGCGAGACGTGAACCAACAATTTGTCCTTTTTTTGAATTCTGATATGTCACCCATAATGTTGTGTGCATTGCAATATTTTAAGCAAAACGGTGCTATTACTTTTCTAATTAAACCTTCGCACTCTGCTCTTACTGGTGGAATGTGCAATCAATGAAGATTGGCCACCAGGCTGCTCAAATTTAGCCATGAAACCTCCAACACTAAATTGGCCAGTGTTTCAG
>JAZGTJ010006449.1:0-24916 GCA_036877575.1 Botia almorhae | reverse complement strand
TTTACATAGCAGATGTTCTTCATTTCGAAAGAGACAGGAAGAGACCTCGTTCAAGATTAGCTTGTTGTAATTATCATGTGATGCTGTGATTTTATTAAAGGCTCTACTCATCTCATTTCTGAATTCAGGAACTTTGTGCTGAAGCATCGAGTTTTCCTGCTGCGAAACTGGGAGAAGATGCGCGAGAAACAGGAGCTTCTGAAAAGAGAGGGTGAGAGAGAGCGAGAGAACAGTGGTCTGTCTCTCTATGCGCGCTGGGGCGGAGTCATCCGTGACGACGGCAACATCAAATCAGGTGGGTGTGGCCACGTGGGTCGCGCCTGTTGACTTGATAATAAAAAATTAACGTTTGTCTTTCTGACTCTGAAATCTGAAGTGGTAAATCTTGTACGATTAGCTTGTTGTGACGTTTTGTTTTTGTTCCAGATGTATTTTTGACGCAGTTCTCAGCGCTGCAGACCTCACGCTCTGTGCGCACGCGCAGACTCGCGGCGGCCGAAGAGAACACGGAAGTTACACGCACCGCACGCCTGGCACACATCTTCAAAGAGATCTGTGACATGATCATGAGCTACAAAGGTAAAACTCAAACCCTTATTCACTCTCACAAGGTCTCTTACACTGTATGTGCCTTTTAATGTGATCTGTTTTATTGTGATCTAATTTTCATTTACTTTAACTTTACACACACACACATTAACTTGTTTTATTTACTCTGCTCTATCAAATAATCATTTATTTTTCGTTCTTTCAAGATTCATCTGGTCAGACTCTTGCTGCTCCGCTGCTTAACCTGCCCTCCAGGAAGAGGTGAGCGCCACATGTTTACACATTATTACATAATACTGACCATTTAGAAAAGTACTTAAACAGTTGAGCGAGATATGATGCAGCTGGAGGTCTGCGGAGGCTTAAATCATGAATGTGACCTGCAGTATTTATGAACTGACATATGAATACTCACAATAACAACACGGTGTGTAAGCGATCCGTTCATCCGAGTTCACAGTGAAGCGCTGTCGGGTTCTTCTGTATCTTCAGGAACATGCAGTACTATGAGAAGGTCACAGATCCTCTGGATCTCAGCACCATAGAGAAGCAGATTCTCACTGGACACTACAAGACGGTCGAGGCCTTTGATGCCGACATGCTTAAAGTGTTTCGCAACGCTGAGGTTAGTTCTGTTGGGCTCTCCAGTCGAAATGTCAAGAAACATATTTTGGTCAAAATGAACAAAAATCAGTTATCGAGCAAGTACAAAACATACATCTCCTTGCCGAATCAATTCACAAGTGTTAGTTTATAATAATGATTTATAACTTGAGCTGTCGGCTCTGATTTAACGGGAAATGGTCGTCTGTAAACAGAGAGACGATCCGGCACCTATATCACATGTCTGAATACTGTAGATGATGCAGCGTTTGTAGCTTGCAGTTACAGCAGTTGTTTAGAATTTAAACTTTTCATTCATGTTAAGATAATACATTAAGCAACTTGCAATTCTATGTTTCAAACAGAGGTGGCGGTAGAGAGACAAAAGTTATGCATTGCAGCTTTACTAATGCGATCTGACTTTCTTTAATCTGTACTGTTCTTGTTCTTATTCTCTACAGAAGTACTATGGCAGGAAGTCGGCTACGGGTCGCGACGTGTGCCGGTTACGTAAGGCGTACTACGGTGCACGGCACGAGGCTGCTGTCCAGATCGATGAGATTGTGGGCGAGACGGCCAGCGAGGCAGACAGCTCTGATTCGCTGGAGAGAGACCACGCCCACCACCATGAGGGAGGGGGCAGCCATGACAAAGACGACGACGTTATACGCTGCATATGTGGCATGTACAAGGATGAGGGGCTCATGATCCAATGCGAGAAATGCATGGTGAGCAAGCTGTTGTGTTTAAATGTCAATTAATGACTTTAAATGGTAATTTACATTCATTTAGAATTATCATAAATACTATTACTTACACCCATACTTTAGCAAATACATACATTTAAAATGTGAGGTCTTTCTTTCGTTCAAATTTGAAATGATTTGCTCTTACTTACGCGCTCAATCACATGAGGTGGTGCAAGTGGCAAATTATTTAACTGACAGCTATTGGATATTTAAACAAGGGGCGAGCTCTTTGATACGCCCCTCCCCAACTTCCTGTTTCAGTTAATACGTCCCTCCCCAACTTCCTGTTTCAGTTAATATGTCCCTCCCCAACTTCCTGTTTCAGTTAATACGTCCCTCCCCAACTTCCTGTTTCAGTTGATACGCCCCACCCAAACTTCCTGTTTCAGTAGGAAGTTCATTAGAATGGCCAAACTGCACACATTTTGATGTTTAATGGTGCTGTGCATGCAGTACGGTGGGTGATTTTGTCCCATCTATAAATGTGTCATTTACAATAAACGTGTAACTCAGTTCTCTGTGTTTGTCTGTTAGGTTTGGCAGCACTGTGACTGTATGCGGCTGGAGGCGGAGGTGGAGCATTACCTGTGTGAGCAGTGTGACCCTCGCCCGGTGGACAGGGTACGAGACCTTTCCATCTGTCTCACCTTACAGTCCATTCCCACAGTTTTTCTTCCCGTTTGTTTCTGATGCGCTTCCTGTCATTATCCAATAGGAAGTTCCGATGGTGCCACAGCCCAGCTACGCCCAATCAGGATCCATCTACTATATCTGCCTCCTCCGTGATGACCTGCTGTTGCATCAGGGTATGTGTGTGTGTGTGTGTTTGACAGATGAGATGTATTCAAATAACAGGTTTCTGGGGTTATGTTTAAGTAGTATTAACTGTATTGGTTTGAATGTGTTTATGTATGCTGATGTTTGTTTGTGTTTGTCTGCTGCAGGTGACTGTGTGTACCTCATGAGAGACAGCAGACGGACACCAGAAGGACAGCCGGTGCGGCAGTCGTACCGTCTCCTGTCTCACATCAACAGAGACAAACTCGACATCTTCCGCATTGAGAAACTCTGGAAGAACGAAAAGTACGATTGTTTTGAGTTGTACATGTTTTTTTAAACCGTTCCTGTGCGTCACATCTCACAAATTTTAACGCAGCAAAGAAACCCTGAGACTGATGGTGTCTGTCTTTCACAGAGGCGAGAGGTTCGCCTTCGGCCATCATTACTTCCGTCCTCATGAGACGCATCATTCGCCTTCTCGTCGTTTCTATCACAACGAGCTGTTCCGCGTGCCGCTGTACGAGATCATACCGCTGGAGGCTGTGGTGGGGACCTGCTGTGTGCTGGACCTCTATACCTACTGCAAGGGTGAGACGTTCTCAAACACAGCACATATACAGACACACAGCACATCCGTTGATTCCCTTTAGTTTAGAAAAGTAGATCATATATTGTGTCACTTTTGTCTGTTTTCGTTTAGTGTGTAGTTTATGGGTTTATGAATGGAAGTACACACTAAAGTGCACTGTGTTCCCGTAGTTCAATTGGCAGAGTATTGTGTTGGCAACGCAAAAGGTTCTGGGTTCGAGTCCCACATGCTTTACGAACACACACTTCTCTGCTGAACTCAGGTCGTCCTAAAGGTGTGAAGGAACATGATGTTTACATCTGTGATTACCGGCTGGATAAATCAGCGCATCTCTTTTACAAGATCCACCGCAACCGTTACCCAGTGTGCACCAAACCGTACGCCTTCAACCACTTTCCCAAGAGACTCGCGCCTAAGAGAGACTTCTCAGTGAGTACTGCAGGAGTGTGCGGCCTAAATGACATCAGAGCTGCTCTGTTGATCTGTTGTTTTAGTTGTAATATCAATACAATTTCAACAGAATTTGCCTAAATGTTTTCTGTCTCTCTCTCTCTCTCTCTCTCTCTCTCTCTCTCTCTCTCTTTCTCTCTCTAGCCTCATTATGTGCCGGACAACTACAAGCGTAACGGCGGCCGCTCAGCCTGGAAGAGCGAGCGGCCCAAAGGCGCATCTGCCTGCGACGACGAACCCTCCCCCAGTGTGTCATGTGACCAGCTGTCCATTGGCTTCTCCAGGGACGGGGACGAGGATGGAGGACGAGGAGTGGAGGAAGAAATTGACACCAGTCAGGAGAATACAAGCACTCCTGTCCCACAGCTGTCCAGCTCACAGGACAGGAGGACGGGCGGAGAAACCGAAGACCTGGAGGAGGAGGAAGAGGAGGACAGGAGGGAGATGGACGAAGGCTCCGGGGAGAGGGGAGGCGGAGACGTGCTGGATGTCCCGCCCTCTTCCTCGCTCTCCTCTTCACCTCTTCATCCATCCATCCTGGGACGGAGGGAAGCACAGAGGGAACGACTGAACAAGATCCTGCTTGACCTGCTGCATCGAGCGCCGAGCAAAAACGGTAAGAATGAATGTTGTGCGCGATGTGCTAATAATATTAGAAACCGACACTGAAACAAACACGCCCCTCTCCTATGCGTCAAAAGCGGCGACTAACAGCTTGCGCATACATCGCTGAGACGTGTAGTAGTGTCTTTATTTCTGTTTCTCCCACAGCGATAGATGTGACGTATCTTCTGGAGGAAGGCTCTGGCCGTCGTCTCCGCAGACGGACGCTTGGGTTAAGCGAATTTGTTTGCAGGAAGTAACGCAGACGCCACGCTTGCTGCGCACGCTTGTGAAACAACAGAAGAGGATAAAAGCTATCGAGGAGCAGAGGTGGACAACACCTGACGGGGGAAACAGTGAAGGGAAGTGACTCCCTCCCGTTCATATAAAGTCCTTCATACAATGAGGACATGCAAGAGTTAAAGTCACCTTGACGCGTTTAAAAGGGCACTGCTAAGACTTCAGTGTCAGATATAGGAAAGTTTGAACTGATGGATAAATGATTTGTCGTGAATGAACTTTACTGTTGACATTTGTCAACCCAAAATTCCATGACTGAGTGTCAGGGGTCATTTTGGACGTTTCGGCTGCAAGCAGTGTCGGCTGCAAGTGGACGTGAGAGATCGGCGCCCCCTTGTGGCCTGTAGCAGAGAAGACTTGAATTCAACTCTAGAAAAAGGAGGAAATAAACAGATACAGGAGCGACATAGGAGGTGCAGTGTAGCGCACACACACTGCCCGCGGACTGAGAGGAGACAAGAGAAAGAACATCGGCTAACTGCACTTTTAACAACACGGAGATCATTCACTCCCGGAGATGTACTGACGAGACACTAACACGCACGCAGTATCGATTAATGCTGTATGATAAAGCAAAACGAGTATATTACCTTTTCTGGTTTCTGTTAAACTGTAATTGCATTAGGAACGGAGCACGATGGAGGTATCGCTATGTGTGAGCTCGGGTCTTCGGCATTGGGCTGGAATGTTTCGCTTTTGTTATCGTGGGCATTGTGATTGGCTAGGGTGGCTGCCAGCCCCGCCCTTCTTTTTAAAAAAGTATTTAATTCACCAGCTCTAAAAAATTTGAAGAGGAGGCACCTTAGAATGTTATAATCTTGAGCTCTTGTTTATGGAAGTGTGTGTGATTCTTTATGGCGTGTGTGTGTGTGTGTGTATGAGCCCTTTCTGATAATATAAATACGCAAGAGGAAGCAACTAAGGGCTTGAGGCAGTTAATAAACAGTTAAAATCATGATCACAAAAGCTTATTGTACCATGTGATGTCATTTTTTTTGTGAGTGAATTGTACGGGGGTGGGAACAGGTTTGGGGGGGTTCGAGGTTTTGGTGTTGTTTTCTTCTCTTTCTCTTTTTTAAGACCTTTCAGGTTGCCATGGAGAATGTTTATAGAAATATGTTTGCCCCAATACATCAGCCATGACAGAGAAGTATTTCCACACCTTCAATGAAAAACAAAACAAAAGCAACTGACAACAAAAGGAAATGAATTTGTATAGTGCCAAGCTATGTATATACACAGACGGGAAAATGTCTCCCATCAAGCAATATCTTGATAATGGATTTTGTGTATTGTATTGTACAGGATTCAGGCCTATATGTATTATTATTGTTATTATTAGTACCATTCTTACAATTATGATGCGATTTGTAAGAACAGAAATGTCACATGTAACTTCAGAAGCAGACGAGAAGGTGGCCGACATAACAATTAATAATCGCGACAAATTTCTGACTTAAGCAACAAAGGAAAATCTTATTACCCAAACGCGCATTTCAAGAGACATTTTCACCTGATGGACTTTCGAGGGGACATCACGGCGACCCCTGACCTGGCACCCGTCACTGTATAAATTAATATTAACATTATTATAATTATTATTACTTTTGAGGAGAAAAAGATATAATGTTCCTCGTTTTTTTGCTGCAAAGTGTTGAACACTAAAAAAACAAACCAACATAAAAATGTAAAACAATATTTTGGAAAACGACAGAAGAAACTGTCAACCTGATATCATGTTTTAATCTCCTTTTGAATTTTTGTTTGTATTTTCTTTCCTTCAGCTGAGAAAAGATTGTTCTGTTTTTTGTGATAGCGGTCATAAATATAATGCTTGTATTTGTGTGTTTTTGTGTGATTTGTTTAGTTATTTTTAGACAATCACAAAATAAGATGCAAGCATTCTATATGGACAGACTGGCAGACATTTTGTGATGTTGTGTACAGTTTGTCGAAACTTCTTCCACTCTGGTTCAAAGTTTGTAATTATAAAGTCATGAAAATGCTGTTGGTTTTTACTTTTTTGTTTTATATTCTATTTGTTTTGTCCGTTTGTTTGTTTTCTAATAAAAAGCACTACATTATTGTGAATATACTTGCCTGTCGCTCATACATTTAGCAGAGAATCTGTGATGCAGTTCATTATTAGGTCATAACCGTTATTACTCCAGATATACAAACAAATCGTATTTTAACTGTATGGACAGTCAATACAACTTGAAATAAAGTGAATTTTAACTATTGCCTAGCATACTGACATTGTGTACCATCATTTGAAATCACTTCAAGATTTTCTTATTTTTATGCTAATGGTTTCTAATACTGAGTTCCCACAGTTGTATTTTAGTAACAACAGTAATAGTAATTGAGGTAACCATAGTAATTTTTGAAAATGACATTGTTTGAGTCTTGTCACATCAGTACCTTAGGAACTGTTGGTCCAATTTGTTTGTTTGTTTTTGGGCCATATCGATGACATCTTTTCAGAAATCCTTCTGGCTGGACCACCATAAATATGAGTAATAAATTCACATTTTTTCGTGTTTCTCGGCTTGTCCTCTGGGTAGCGACCAAACCTTACTGGTTAATGTTGGCATGGCAACAAAATTTAGCCCTAGCACAGCAAGTCTGTCCACAGTGAGAATATTACCACGTTTTTAATCTTATGTTTAGATTACATTATTTATCGTTATTATAATTCATTTGTTTTAGAAAGGATGGAAAAACGAGTTGATAAATCTGGAAAGGAGAAAGCGGACAAGGTCCATTCTGTGCTTGAGGAAGACCCACCGAAAACAGCCGGTCAGTGACTGTCATGGCTAAAAGAAGTGATGTTAGGATCATGATGTAGTGTAGATAATTTTAGAGAGGTTAGCAATAGCAAGCTAGCTATTAGTAGATAGTTTGTAACATGAACTTTACATTTGCACTCATTTGCTGAGCAGATGCTTTATCCAAAACGGCTTAAAATGACTACCTTTACAAGAAATAATTTAGCTGAATGCTACAGTTAATATAATACAACCTTTTTCTTTTTGAACATAAACATAATATGATAATCGTCTAATAAAGAATTAAAATAATTTAAAAGACATTCACCGACATTATAATATAATTGCAGGTTATGTTTATAAACAGCCACTTAATCGTTTTCGTTTTACTTATATAAACTCAAATATTAAAGTTACTAGAGTTATTTTAATGAATATGAATGCATGAATACAAACTGAATATCCTTCAAATTTCAGAAGTTATAGTAACTTCTGTCATTTTAATTTCGTTATTTTAGACAATGGTTAGTATAACCAGGTTACCACAGTTAGTTTATTTATAATAACCGGTGTTTGTTAATAGTGGTAAACGACACGCGCGACTACGGAGACGGGCGGGGGGAGAGACCGGAAGTGTTTCTTCTTCAGCGCTTGAGATATTTGGAGGCGACGCGTCAAACACGGATTTTCTTTGGGACAAACGGACCGGGCTGGCTGCTAAAACGGTGATTACCGAACATTGTATTACTGCCTGTCACTTTCCGACCCAATCTCCACCGAATGACCCAGAACGAGCGTGTCAGAAACGGCCCGTTGATAACATGGAGATCTCAAAATGGCCGTCGAGATGCATAGCAGCTAGTCAGCTAGCAGATAAATATACGATTATTTATAAAAGTAATGTTTGCAAAAGTGAGGATGACATTTAATGTCTCTGTATGATATAAAAATCACTTCGAGATGATTTTCCTGCCATTATAGTGTGTGAGAAATGATAGTTTTAAGACAATAACAACTGGAGCTTGCATTAGTTGTTTGTTTATTATAAATATTAATAACTGTCGATAATTCCATCTAATCGAAATATTCGTGTTTGCTTCACGTTGATCTGCAGTCTGTCACACTAAACACAGATGTGGGTTCAAATAACACGAACTCCGTATAATTTGAGACAGCATTTGTCAACGGTTGTCGTTAAAGAAGTTATTTGTGGTGAAGTCGTCACATTTCTATCTTTTTTTTTATCTCTCTATTTGTAAATAACCCCCACCCAGCTAACAATCTTAGCTTTGTGACTTCATCCAAACTAATCACTGTGTCTTTGAAGGTTTTGCAATGTGTTTTCTTGACATTGTAAATGTTCTGTTTACGTCTAAGCAAGCTTGCCCTGGCTCATGAAAATGTCCTGAATTATATTTTGATATCTGCTTTGATAATCAAATCTTCTAGTTCTTTAACAATTCAGTTTAATGCTGCACATCATTGTGTATGGAGAAGGGTGTAATGCTATAAGGCTGGTCTTTTTCATACTGTTGTATTATGTTTACTGTTATTCGCGAGCAGATGCCGCACTCCCGGCGGTACCCGTCCCCTGAGAGGGCCAGCCGCAGCAGCTACCAGGGTCGGTACCGGGAGCGAGACAGAGAGAGAGGGAGAAAACCTCGACATCATCGTTCGCCCTCGTTCACCTCTAGCAGTGAGCGTGAGTGGAGAGGGAGGGGACACAGGCAGCAGGCCAGCTATGCACGATCCAGGAGGTATGATGGGCTATCTGGAAACATTTCAGATTACAGTACAACCTAAAAAACTTTAGTTAGTGTTATATTGCTATTTAATATGTTTTCTTTATTTTGGTCCATACTAATATACTTTGTTTTCACCATGAAACTCAAGCAATAGCAGGAAGTGTAAACGGGGAAATATTTCTTATCTTCTCTACAGCTACGACGATCGCTCTTCGGACCGCAGGCCGTACGACAGACGCTGCGGCGCGAGTTACCGTCGACTGGACCACAGCCATGATCGCGACAGGGAACACGGGACGCCGAGCAACTACTACTCGCGCGATGCCTCGCCGGGCCACGACTGCCGACAGGGACGCGTTCGGGGGCGCGAGGACTCCTACAGGAGGAGAAGCAGCAGGCGTAAGCACAAACGCAGGCGCCGTAGAACCAGGTCCTATAGCCCATCCTCCTCGGTGAGTACATCAGAACCCGAGTCTGTTCTTCCCTCGTTTATCTCTGTCTCCTCTGCTTCTCCCTCTGTAACACTTTTCATTTTCACAGCCCCGGGAATCGGTAAGTATACACTCCCTTTGTTTGACGTTTTTTGTATTCGTGTACGATTTGTCAGTTGTAAAAAAACAATAAATCAAGTCGAAGCTTTAAGTGGTTATAGATTCTTCTAGATTATATGTTCTTTTGTTTATAGAAATCCTCAGAATCGTCTATGCTGACATTTCTAGACTTAAAATATTAATAATAGGTCAATAAGTGAATAATAAGTCAGTATGAATAATAAGTTAATTTGACTTGTATCAAACTATTAAATAGACACAGTATTTGTGATGTCACGTTACTCAGGTTTTTTTTTTGTCTACACACCTATATACGTCACACACGCAGTTTAGAGATTGTATGTATATCTCAATTTTAGCGGGTTTTAATGTCCTGTCCTGTCTCACAGCAGAGCAACCTGTTCTTTTTTGACATGTTTTGATTTGATGGTTCTGTTTATGACTCTCTGAATGTCTTCACTGGTACTTACATGTGTCAGTGTTGACGCAGGTTGCCTTCTGTGACTCTGTCAGGGCTGCTAGGCAGAGGAATGAGGGGAAGGTTAAATGAAAACAAGACGGGAGGGGTTCAAATGTGATCTCTGACTTGATCCCTTGCACTATATCCCTATCGTTATATATATCTCCTCACGTGGCATCAAACGAATCGCCTCATGACCACCCATCCTATCTACATCAACCTCGACACTGCTCGCCGCCGTGGCCCCGCCCCGCTCCGCCCACCTCCTCCCTCTGCGGCCGTGACCTGTGACCTGTGACCCCGGCCGGGGTGGCGGAAAGCAGCGGAGTGACAGCGGGACGCGGGCGCTGTGCGTGAGGGACGACGAGGAAGGTCACCTGATCTGTCGGCGTGGCGACGTCCTTCAAGAGAGATGTACACAGTGCCATTATTCCTCTATCGTAACCTTTCACCCTATCAGCAGCAGCACACAGCAGACACACACACGGGGAGGGCAGGAGCTCATGATCTTTATGGTGTTGATGATGATGTTGCAGAATGTTCTTCTCTTTTGTGAGAACAGGCGGTAAAGACATGTTAAACATCTCTGTTTGTTTGGTTTTTGAACAGGGATGGAGGATTGTGTTGATGTTTAGATGATCTGCAGGGATGCTTAGACAAATCTTCAGTTAACTAGATTTCCAGAATTTGTTTTCTGTTTCAGAGTCTCCTTAATGTTTGTTTTATTAGAGTCCTACAGCTGCAGTAAATCCTGTTATAGTGTTTACACGACTCCAACAAGACTTGTGTTGACTTCACATCGTACACTTTCAGTCAAGGATTTTAAATGCGTAGAATTGTTTAGAATAATTTCAGGGCAGTTTAGTCTGCAGTTAGTTTTACTTAGTCTGCAGTTAGTTTTACTTAGTCTTGTTATTGGAAAATCAGTTTAGGAAGCAGAAATGTATCTTTAATCAGTTTGTTTTGCTCTGTTCTTTAGTTTAGCTCTAGGGTGGATGTCTGTGTTTCTGTATTTCCCGAAATACAGACTGTTTTCAGCGTTGACAAGCATGTCTGTTTTATATTCCAGCGTGTTTGCGCATCTTGACGTTGTTGGAGTTTTTATTTCAGGTTAACCTGAAGAGATAGTGGTAGTTAAAATGAGATTTTAGGACGTTTGTTAGTTGAAATGTTTTGATTCTGTCTGCTGTCTGATTTACATCTCTGCATCTCGCCTCTTCTGCTTCTGTCCTCTCTGTGTGTCTCCTAGATGAGATCATCAGCACTCTGGGTGAGGGCACCTTCGGGAGGGTGATGCAATGCATTGATCATCGCAGGTAAGCTCCGTTCCCTAGCAACCAGTCAGCAGCGTTATTATATGACCCATGTGGAGCGAAAATGTTGCTGTTAAAACATCCAGATGGTTTTGGGCTCGGTTCTGACTGCTCCGGGACCAGAAAGCTGCTGCCTTTTATTAGCAGCAAGAAAAGCTTGTAGACTCCTTTATGTTTGAATATCTTGTGTGATATATCAGGTGGTTTAGAGGTTGATTTCTAGTGGTGTTTTGCTTGTTAAAGGGGCGGAGCTCATGTCGCTCTGAAGATCATCAAAAACGTGGAGAAGTACAAAGAGGCAGCGCGGCTGGAGATTAATGTACTGGAAAGAATCAATGAGAAAGATCCTGAGAATAAAAAGTGAGTGGACACGAGACCCTCCGAGTCTGATCTCAGATCAGCGGACCAAGAGTGTAGTTTGTTTCTTTTTGTAATTTGATCTCAAAGTATAAATTTATGTGAGGCTAGAACAAAGACCACTGAACTTCTAATCACATTATTACACATGAACACCCTCCCTCCCTCTCTGTCTCTCTCTCTCTCTCAGTCTGTGTGTGCAGATGTTTGACTGGTTTGACTATCATGGTCACATGTGCCTCAGTTTCGAGCTGCTGGCTCTCAGCACGTTTGACTTCCTCAAAGAAAACAATTACCTGCCGTACTCCATCAGTCAAGTGCGTCACATGGCTTACCAGATCTGCCTGGCTGTCAAATGTGCGTTCAATACACAAAACAAAACACACAAAACAAAGCAACATTAAAAACTGACGACAGCTGTTGATGTTTCTTTTACAGTTTTACATGAGAACAAACTGACCCACACAGACCTGAAACCAGAAAACATCCTGTTTGTCAGCTCTGACTTCATCATCACGTACAACATGGAGAAGGTGACGCATGATGACAGAACTAACAGTGTGTTACAGTCAGACCACTGATCCCAGAGCAGTTCAGTGGCTAACATTTGTCTTTCTGAGATTAAGAAAATCTGCGTCGATGGGAAGACGTGTCTGTTTCGTAAAACATTCCTTCTTGCAGTAACATGTAGGGCTGCAGCATTCCAGGGAGTTTGAAATTTATTGGAATATGACAATTTATAGGAGTAAATGGGAAATATAGTACATGTGAAGATGAGTCATGTCCAGGAAGCGTTTGTTCATGTTTGTATATGATACAGTTTGTAAACATGACCCAGAATTTTCTATTAATTCTCATAAAATCATATAATAGTCCAGCGTGGAGTATTTCCAAAATTTCTCAGCTTTGAAATCCAATATGCTGTTTTCAGATGATTTTGTAACAGATGTGTTTGCTTTTACATGGGCTATTATCCTCCATTCTCCAGATCAGCTGGGTAATAACGTGTCAATACGAGCTAATAGAGATGAAAGCCATCATGATTGTAAATGTCTGTCTCTCTCTGTGAGGTAGAAGCGAGATGAGCGCACGGTGAAGAGCACAGCAGTGCGGCTGGTGGATTTCGGCAGCGCTACCTTCGATCACGAGCACCACAGCACCATTATCTCCACACGACACTACAGAGCACCAGAAGTGATCCTGGGTAAGACTGCTTGTGCCTTCCTGACCAATCAGCATCCGTTTACAGTCTGCAGGCTTTACACAGGCACTGTAAAACACAATAATAAAGATTTAAAGCGATTTAAGTGATTATAACTATTGTGATTTAGTTTTTCTCAGTGCTCTTTCAACCTCTATTCATTTGCTTTGATGCTTAAATCCTTTTTTATCCTATATACAATTTCACTGTGATTTTTACTCCGTATTTTAAATATTTTATAGTGTTATTTCGTAGATGGAGGAATAAAAACGTTCCAGACTTCTTCCAGGTATGAAATGATGATAAAAGATTTTGAATATCGAGTAGGAATCACAGTGAAATGTGTGTTGTGATTAAATGTGAACCGAGAGGAGGTGAAATGGCCGGTGATGAATGAGTTAATCACCAGAGCAGCTCAACAGATTCACTTCCTTCCACCAGAAGGAATTAATTTAGCATCAGTCAGAGACTTGCAGTGACTTGACTCCGACTGCAGGGAATAGTCCAGCACAAGACCGGTAACCATGTGAACAAAAGCCCCACCTCAATGTGCTACGAGTTGTTCTGTGGAGTAATAATGCACATTTATTCAAACGAAATGTGTTATTTGTGTATTGTTGGTGCATTTACGACGCGCGATGCATCGAGTTGTTTTTCTATACAGTTCAGTTGGTGCTTGTCATGTATGTTCACATACAAAGGCTTTACAAATGTGACTGCACACTATACATTGTATAAGACAGAAGTCTTCAATGAGGTCCATGGACCTGCAGAGTTTAGCTCCAGCTGTAATGAATCACACCAAAAGAAGCTAAGCAAGGTCTTTGGGACTGACAGAAACATGCAGGCATGTGTTGGAGGAGACTGAAGCTAAGCTCTGCGGGTCTGTGGACCTCCGGGAACATGGATTAGAGACCCCTGGTAGGAGTATCACAGTCTTATGATGCAGTAACTCCACATTACCACCAGATGGCTCCCTAGTTCAAAGCGTTGCTCAGATTCGCTCTCTCTGTCTTTCAGAGCTGGGGTGGAGTCAGCCGTGTGACGTGTGGAGTATCGGCTGCATTCTGTTCGAGTACTACCTCGGCTTTACCCTCTTCCAGGTGTATTTATCTCCATAACCCCTTATGACACACACACACACACACACTTTAGTCATGTGATATAAATGATTTTACTGTCTATCTCAGTTTTCTTCATTTTATTTATGGTGTAATTTATGTTTTGTAACGTGTCTCAGACTCATGATAACCGAGAGCATCTGGCCATGATGGAGAGGATTCTGGGTCCCGTTCCTTCCCGGTTGATTCGTAAGACCAGGTGTGTTTGTTTTGACTCACAGTGGAGCGTTCATTCGTCTTCATTCACACTGAAACCTGCAGCTCACATCATCATCCTCTTCACACAGGAAACAGAAGTACTTCTATCGTGGGCGTTTGGACTGGGACGAGAACTCGTCAGCAGGGCGATACGTCAGAGAGAACTGTAAACCTTTACAGGTGAGAAACTCAGACAGCGTGATGTAAAAGAACACAGGCCGTTTTTCAGCATTTTCTAGACTAAAATGTACATTTATGCATTTGGCAGATGCTTCTATCCAAAATGACTGACTTACATTCAGACTGTACATTTGATCAGTGTGAGAGTCACAATCTTACGCTGATAACACAATGCTCGACCAGTTAAGCTACATGAACACGTAGAGATGTAAATGCCTCATGTACATAACTGGCTAATCTGTGCTCAGCTGTACTGGTATGTGTGATATTTACCAGGGTGGTTAAGTGGCTGAATACCAGGTGTCCCATAGTCAAGAAAAAAGGCTCCTGTTTTGCGGGATTACTTTATATGCCATGAAAATTCATCGTTAAACATGGAATTATGGAATATTAAATAGTTTTTGTAAATGCAGGTGGTACGTTAAAGTGCTTAGGGCTGGACAATCACTCTCTCTCTCTCTGTCTGTCTGTCTGTCTGTTTCTCAGCGGTATCTTCTGTCTGAAGCTGAGGAGCATCACCAGCTCTTTGATCTTATAGAAGCCATGCTGGAGTATGAACCTTCCAAGCGCATCACTCTGGCTGCAGCTCTAAGACTGCCCTTCTTCCAAAGCAGCATCACCAGCAGCGAGCAGAGCGCCGGCAGGAGCTGGGAGGCCAATCGTGACATCAGCCGATGACAATTACATAGCGATCATGTTGAAACCCACATATCATATCTGACGCCAAATAAACCCTGAGGACTCGCAAGCCAGGAGAGATGATGTGCAGCTGCACTGACTTTCTGCAATGTTTTAACGTTCAGGAGAAATCAGTTCTGCGGGGTTGTACCGCTTGGAATCGATTTATAATGTGAGGACATCCTTCTTTGCAGCAGGACACGGGACAGGAAATCCTACAAACTTTCATGCTTGTAGCTGATATTTGATCGGGTGTTTCGAGGGTTTGTTTTGCACCCTCGTGAGTTGACATGAGCTTCATTCTTCCATCGCTCAACCAACTGCAGCTAATGATGGTTTAGGAACAGCTGTAAGAGGGGCTGAGGTTGGAATGAAAACAGCAGAACTTCTTTTACTCTGAAAGTAACTGACAGTCCATGAAAAATAAGGGTTACTGTTACGATGTTGTTATTTATTGGGCTGAAACCTTTTGTTGCATTTTTAGCCTGTAGCTGGCAATAAATTACAAATGCTCTGCAACACACACACTTTGTTTTGGATTATATTCAGAACACGTAATGCAGAATGAAACGGTCTGGTGCTTGTGTTTTTCAGAAGCACATGTTTACAGTATTTATTTAGTTCTGCTTGTTGCTGCTTAGGCAAAATGTTTTTATGTTCACAAAGCTCTTGTCGTGTCATTTCTGTTTGCGTGCACAATATGAATTAAATGTGACTTTTTTGAGCAATAACTTAAAGATTAAAAATAATTTTGGCACATCATTCTTTAAACACAGACTTCATTCTTGAGTTTCCTCTGTGTTATCCTCCATCTGTTTCTCTCCTACCTGTCTGTAAAGGAAAGATTTTAGCCCCTAATCTTTCAAGATCAACAGTTAAATACAATGATATATGGGTGAACTCAAGTACACTTTAATAAAGATGTTTACGCGTTTGTATCTGTTGCTGTTAGCAGTACAGTGCCTGTAATGCAGTTTGTGTCACGTGCTTGTGAACTCACCGTGGCTAATGTGCTTAAGCAGTGACGTCATTGGGTGATTGGCAGCTTTAAAATCATCGACACGTACAGAGAGAGTCTGAAGATCACGTTGATGTCAATCAAATGACGTGTATCTGAAGAGTGTCAGTGGAAATCAAGTATGTCTGAGCTTTATTCTTAAATGTTCAGTGTCGTTACGGGTTATGCTTTACTAAATATATTTAATGCATTAGAGATGGAGTTTGTATTTTATAAAGTTACTGTACTATTGTTATGAGCGTTTAAGATTATTTGGATTTTGAAGCGTTACGAGGCATTTTGCTTGTCTTTTGTCTTTATACAGGATTAAAGTTTAAAATTAAACGGCACGTACATTTATATTGTGAGTTAAACGTGTGTGTCAATAATACGCGCTGTTATCCATTAGCGTGGGGTATGTGGAACTGGTAATCTGACTAAATAGCTGCAATACAAAAACAATTCTGACTTCTGAAGTACATCCAATGAAAGGATAATAATACAGAAAATAATCCAGGAGCTGATTAACACTCGGGAACAAGCGCACTACAGAAGACATGAGCTCCACTCGTGGTGAATGTATCCGTCGGATGAGCAGCTGTGTGGCTTCAGCGGCGACTGCAGGACGGGTCGGAGGAAGAGCGTCGCCTGCTGCTATAATCAGCACGTCCGACTCGATCTTAGCAAACAGAGCTGTGCTAAAGTGTTAAAGCTGGAGAACCACAAGCGGTTCTAAACTCGCTCACCTGAACGAACTGATTCAGTTTTTACAGTCAATTACAGTCAAAGGCACAGGCAGGTGAGTTTGAGCAGGTTAGAGGTCAACTCTGCAGGAAAGTGGACCTCAAGGGCCAGAGTTGAAAACCTCTGTTCTAAGCATTTCAAGATATCTTAATAGTCCATAAAACATGCTACTGGTGATCTTTTAAAATGCAAATTTGTTATTCGTTCGATATATTGTGTCTGAACAGGAACTTGAGGTTAGCACAGAAACATGCAGAGAGGGTCACGATGAGGGGTGCGTTACAGAAGTTCACACGGCTACACACAGGTCCGCATATACTGTTCAAGACAACCTTTATATTTGCTAAAGACAAAACCTGGTGGATTCACTTCTGGGCTATGTATTTTTTCAGACACCTGTTCAGAGGACACCCTTAAAAAGCAAAAAGCGCTCCAAGGGCCCAGTCTTAACATGGGTGTAGTCCAGAGTTTCATGCCCACAGTATCAAGTGGCAGTCAATGTAAAGTCGTGTAATGGCCAAGAAGAAAACAAATGACTGTATCTCTGACAGTGTGACATCTCTGAATACCCTCCACTAGTTTCTGGTATAAGTTTATACCACATATATATGATATATAAGTATTTTTATGTTTGTAAACTCATTTGTTTCTTTTCCTTCTTAGTACCTCACACTTAAGCACTGCTGGTAAGCACACACTATACATTAAAGTGTCTATAGTACAGCAAGAAGACCGCGTCTTTAATTATTTTCGTCCTCAAGGTAAAGCGTCGTATGTTCGGATTCAGGAACACGATATCCGTCACTATAAAGGATTGATGGTGGTCGAAACAGGACACCTTATGTAGGAGACACATAATGTACTCTGGCTGCTGTTCGGTTTACAGGGGGAGCGTGCAGAAGTTCAGCAAAACACAATATGTGTAATGCCACATATTTAGGATTTAATGATACTGAAACCCGTCGAGTCCACTTTTGATTTTATTTCCTTTCAAACTTTTAAACAGCAGCAGAGAAGTTTCCTGCTTGCACTTCAAAATGACTTTAATTTATGAGATTTGCGTGCAAAACTCCCCTTTGAAATAAACTGATCGAATTGAACATACAGGCTGGTAAAATGGTACAATGCTGCAGATTTATGTAGCTAAGGAAAATACATTACATGATTAGTCATTCATTTAGGAGAAGCTTTTGTCCAAGTTGCCTAAAATAAAAAATAGTATAAATATTTTTAAACAGAAGACATTATTTCAAGTTGCAATTTGTAACTTTGCCTCTCTGTTTAAAACATAAAATTGCAGGCTCTTTTACGTCATTTTCCTTACGTATGTTGAAGTCAGATTAAGACAAACTGACTTTATCCCGTGAAATCGGACCCGACAACACAACTTATAAATCGTTACTGTTGTGAATCTGTGTGAGGTGAGGAGGATGCGTTGAACACTGATCTGTGATGTACTTTTAAGTAACAGGTTTTTGTACATTTCTAAACACAGACGTTACGGATTTCGGCTTTAAGTTTTGATAACTGTTACAGAATCAATAGACTGCGCGCTGAGTGACGCACGCGGGCAGGTAAATACACCTGTGCGTCTCCAGCGTGCTCCGTGTCCTCTAGCACAGGTTGGCCCCGCCCATTTCCTCCCCAGCTGGGCGCACAGGTGTGACGCTGTGTTCCCCTGTCTGTTCATACAGACGGCTTGTTGAACAGATAACGCGCAGGTGTCAGCAGAGGGGAAGAGAAAGACACCGTCTGCTATAAGCCGATTATACTCCAACTTCTGCGCCGTGCATCCCGTTCGTGGCGCAAAAAGTGACGCATAATTTGGCAAACGGGTTTATAACAGGACAACCTGCGCGCGCGGATGAGTGGAAATATTATTGAAAATAAATGCGCTTAGTCCCAGTGGAGCTTCCCAAGGGCGGATGAACTGCGCAGTGAGCGTCTGGATTCATCGTGGAAGACTCTGGGATCTTGGGCTTTTGGTAAACGTACAGTAAACAAGGGAAACTTGCATGTTTTGGCTGTTTGAGAGTGAAAACTGAGACGCGTGTTTCTTTGTGCACATGTTTGGAAAAGAGTTTTGCTTTAAAACCTTTGAGGTCACGTGCGCGTTATGTGCATTGTAAGTTGACAGATAAATTCAAACTAAAGAAAGTATTATCAACAGAAACATTTTTGGATGGACATATTTGAAAAGGTTGTATGATAAATATACTTCTGTTTTCCATCAGAAGTCAACCTGGAGTAAATTGGAAACGATAATGACATCATTCATTTATTTTTGAGATTCTGGGCAATCTGAATACATATTGTACATCTCATTTCCTGCATTATCAGACCTGAATCATGGATGGTGATGGAGACCGTCTCGCTTCTAACGGTGCCTCCAAACGCAGCGCCAGGGGCCGGTTCTCTCTAGCCAGCTGGCGGTCCTCGTCCCGGACTCCAGGAGAAGGAGAGGAAGTGAATAAGAGACTGCTCTACATCGTCAACCATCACCCGGACCGAACCGAGTCTGTGATCGGTCCTACCTCCAAATCTCTGGAGGTTAAAGCAGGATTAGATGGCTCAACGGCAACCACTGCTGTCAGCACGTCCAGTTCACCTCACCTCCACAAAGCCATGTGTGAGTCCCCAGGGCCCGCAGTGGCCCCCCTGCCCTCAGGATCAGAGGAGGTCTTCGCTGACCAGTCCACGTTTCTCCAGAGACAGTTCAGCTCCATGCTGCAGCCGGGGGTGAACAAGTTCTCCCTGCGCATGTTCGGCAGCGCAAAGGGTGTCGCAGCTGAGCAAGAGCGGGTGAAATCTTTTGGGGTGTGGATCATACACCCATACAGCGACTTCAGGTGAGTGACACAGAGGAAAACATGACTGGGAAGAAGAGGAATCAAGGGATGATGTTTACAGAAGTGTTTTATGTGAATAAAGTCTCCTCACATCCTGATAGCAATCACTAAGTAAAGTGATCCTAATATATTTACTTCATTAAGAACCGTGTTCTCATCTTGATCACTGTTACGGCTTTGAACCAACCCTTTAAAATATGAAGCTTTGACACTGAAAACGCAGGTGCTACTGATGAAAGAGGCGCTGTTACTTTTCTAAGTGATCAGATATTTACATTTGAAGAGAGACCCAGGCCGGCTGCTGCATAAGAACACAATTACAATCTGGAATCAATCATTACAATCAGTAATTATACAACAAACTTTAGCCAAAAATCTGATCCTTAAAGCTCGGCCCAAATCAGCACAGCACAATGATATGAGCGTCCGGTTACGCAGCTTTCCCTTCTAGAGTTACCAAGAGCTATCAGAGACTGATAGAGTCGCTCAGTTACAGAGTGTCGGGTTGATTTTTCTTTTGTTTAAAATAAGTGCAGAGAGAAAGCAGCAAGATGTCACAGATTACACAGACAGCAGCAGATCTGCTGGAACTTGAGCTCCACCTGCTTCATGCACACAAAGCCAAACCAGAGAGAATGATTTGGTTGCTCGTGGCATTTGCATGGTCACGTTTGCATACGTGAATTTAGCCTGGACACCAGAATCAACATATTAAAATCTGTGATCCAGTCTGCATGAGGGGGAGTGCAGTCATCAATAATAAATGCTGTTTCAACATTGGTCTTGAGCTACAGTCTCAAACAAGCATCTGACTCACTGCTGTTATGTTCTCAGAAGGTTGGCTAATGTTCTCTAAATGTTCTCTAGTTCTCTCCAAGTTATCAAAACTGTTCTTGCAGTAATGTTAGGTAAATGTTTTTTAACGTTATATATGATGTATCGAAATGTAAGTAGTTAGTAGAACATTTTAAATGTTTGACGATTAAGAAATTTTAAACAACATTCTCATAACTAAGCAATAACGTTAATACATCATCTAAAAAACTGGATGTTTTGAATGTTCCTCTAACTTTCAAAATGACGGAGGGAATCAAAATGAACGGAAACGTTACGGAAACTTTTTAACCACCAAAAATTGTGATACCCTGTGATTGTTTGTGCAACCTGTGATCTGTTAAATTTTGATTGCCCTCTTGTGCAGAACTCAGATAGAAAGCAGAGAGAAGTTACTGGTTTGTAAGCTCATGGAGAAGATGTATTCAGGTAGGAGGTCAGAGGTCACCAGAAGGCTCAAGCTGACTGACACGTGCTTTGGAAAATATGATCGCGTGAGGAAACTTCAAACCGCCGGGCGCATGTGCCGTGATGCCCTGCAGATACTATATCCAGTTAAAACAGTCACATACAGTACATACACATCTCTCTGTTACCACTCCAGTAATTGCTTTCTGAGTTAACATGGTGTACAGTGTTTAACAAAGACTTGTTTGACGTAATTAACTTTTCAGGTCACTGTCACAGAACACTTACTGTAATGAACTGCTGCTCTTTAAATGAAACTCCATATTCATGAAGATTTAAATATAAGCTGCAGATTACCAGGTGTGTTTTACAGAGTCACATATATGAGACACACGGCTTAGAACAGGCTTAGAATTTGTTTCCATGAAACATGTCACATGACTATAGGATGTTGTCTTGTTAAGTTACAGGAAACCGCGGTTACGTGTTTTGGTGGTAGCTTAAGCCTTCACCTTTAAAACTACAGGTGCTAAAATGATTATTTGCGGCGAAGCACCAAAGAACCATTTTTGGTTCTCTAAAGAACCTTTCATCAAAGCTGAAAGAAATTTTATTTTATTCTCAACCTTTTGTAGTCTATAGAACGTTTTTTATAGAACCAAAAATCTCAACAAAGAACCTTTAAGGAACCTTTATTTTGAAGAGTTTAGATCTGTAAACCACCACAACCATTTTGAGATCCTTGATTTAGCTTGTCTTCATCCAGTCTGTTTGTTAGGATAACTCAACAGCTGATTGGGTGGAGTTCTGAACTAACATTAGCTAACGTTATTTAGCATTTGTTGACATGGTTGTAATTGTGGGAGTTTCTTGGTCTTCAGAATCTACCCAATGTTCCTTGTGTCTTCATCATCAGGTTCTACTGGGACTTGGTGGTGCTTTGTCTGATGATGGGCAATCTTGTGATTCTGCCCTGGGGCATCACCTTCTTTGAGGATCAGAACACGCTGCCGTGGATCACCTTCAACGTGGCCTCCGACACGCTCTTCCTGGCTGACCTCATCTTCAACTTCCGAACCGGAATCATGGAAGGTGACAATGCCGAAATTATCCTAGATCCGGTGGTGATCCGTCGTCGTTACCTGCGTGGCTGGTTTCTGGTGGACTTCATCTCCTCCATCCCGGTGGACTACATCTTCCTGATCGTGGATATAGAGGCCCGGCTGGAGTCGGCGGAGGTGTACCGCACGGCCAGAGCGCTGCGCATTGTGCGCTTCACCAAGGTCCTCAGTCTGCTCCGATTACTGCGCTTGTCCAGACTCATACGATATATTCATCAGTGGGAAGAGGTGAGCGATGCGAACGGATGTATTTACACTAATGAAAAGTGAACTTTTATAAGTACATAAATCACATCAGTGTTCCTCAGATCTTTTAGGTGTGTGTTGTATATTATTCCTGTAGCTCAATGAGTGTTCATGTAGCTCAGCTGGTAGAGCATTGTGTTAGCAGCGCAAGGGTTGTGGGTTTGATTAAATGTATAATCTGTCACTTTAATAAAGATAAAAGCATCTGCCATATGCAAATATGTAAATGTGTGTGTATACAGGAGTGAGATAAAGTTCTGATTTTGACAGATATTCCACATGACCTATGACCTGGCCAGCGCGGTGGTTCGGATCGTGAATCTGATTGGAATGATGTTGCTGTTGTGTCACTGGGACGGCTGCCTGCAGTTCATGGTGCCCATGCTGCAGGACTTCCCACCAGACTGCTGGGTCTCCAAAAACAACATGGTGGTATGTGTGAACAATGTGTTTAAAGATGCCGGGGAAAATCCATCCATAATTGCAGTTTTATGTTTTGAACAGAGAGGGCGTTAGAGAGGCAAAAGTTACGTATTGCAGCTTTTATTGTTGCTCATTTCAACAGTTGTTTAGATCAGTGACAATGTGTTCTTTTCTGCCAGAACTCCACCTGGGACGTCCAGTACTCGTACGCCCTCTTTATGGCCATGAGTCACATGCTGTGTATTGGTTATGGGGCTCAGGCCCCGGAGAGCCCAGCTGATGTCTGGCTTACTATGATCAGTATGATTATTGGTGCCACCTGCTACGCCATGTTCCTGGGCAATGCCACCAACCTGGTCCAGTCCCTGGATGCTTCCCATCGGCAGTACCAGGAGAAGGTACCGGCTATGCTGACTGGTTCTCTGTAGATGTTTTATGAGATGCTGCTTTCGGTCTTCATGTACTGTAACAGTTTGTATTGTTTGGTTATTGGTTCCAGTATAAGCAGGTGGAGCAGTACATGTCCTTCCACAAGCTTCCTGCAGATATAAGACAGAGGATTCATGATTATTATGAGCATCGCTTCCAGGGCAAGATGTTTGATGAGGAGAACATTCTTGGAGAACTCAGTGATCCACTCAAAGAGGTTTCTCATGTCCCTTAAAGATGCAAAACATTCAGGTTTAGGTTTTTTTTGGTTTGTCCTGTTTTGTAACGGGAACATTTTCCAAATCTTCTGTTTCAAGCGTAAATACACATTAAATTCACATTATGGATGGCATGCGTTCTGAGTGTGCATGCCATCATGTTGATATGATAATCATGATGTCATCATGATATGGAGTTCATGTCATCATGTTAACCTTCAGATTAGACAGTATTCAGTTCACTGTATCTCCTATCATCATCTTACATTTACATTTGTTGGTTGTTAAATTGGCTGACGCTTTTATCCAAAGCGATACATTTGATCAGTATGTGTGTTCGCAGGGAATCAAACCTGCAATCTTTTGCACCACTCCAGTTGAGCTACGGGAACACAATCCATCATCATTCATGTGTTCCATAGTATCAGGCCATTAGAACTAAACTGCTCACTGGAATGGATTTGAATGACGTTATAATATTAATCCTAATTCATGTTGTCTTGTGTGTTCAACCTGCAGGAGATTGTCAACTACAACTGCCGGGGACTTGTGGCTAACATGCCGCTGTTTGCAAACGCTGATCCTCACTTTGTCACGGTGCTCCTCACAAAGTTACGCTTTGAGGTCTTTCAGCCGGCCGACATGGTCATCCGTGAAGGGACAATTGGTCGTAAGATGTACTTCATCCAGCACGGCTGTGTCAGTGTCATCACGCACGACAAGAAGGAGAAACAACTGAATGACGGCTGTTACTTCGGAGGTGAGTTTGATCTGATGAAGTTCTCAATAGCCTCAGGAATCAATTCATTTAATTCACTTTCTGTGTGTGTGAATGGAATATCGGTAACCATAGTAACCTTAGCAATCATCCCACGGCTGTGAGCATGGATTAAAACATGGATAGATCCATATTAGAGTCCATATTAGAGTTTGGTTTTGCACACACTACGTGAATTTAATAAAGGTTTAATTTCACTACTTGAAATTTTGGGAGTGGATTTGGTTTGTAAATGATCAGTAACTGTCATCTTGTGTGTACAACATGGGATTACGTACTCAAAAAAGCAGCATGAACGTGGCCAAAATAGTTGTTATTTGGATGCTTTTTAATAATAGATTCTGTTCTGTGAACATGTATTTAGTTATCTGCTCAATCTTGATCTGATACTAATTCAGATTAATGTTTTATAGCAAAATGTGATTGAAAAATTCTTATTGTTTTTAAGAAATATGCTTGTTGACTCGTGGGCGCCGCACGGCGAGCGTCAGAGCCGACACGTACTGCCGACTGTATTCCCTCAGTGTGGACAGTTTTAATGAGGTTTTGGAGGAGCATCCGCTGATGAGGAGGGCGTTTGAGAGCGTGGCGGTCGACCACCTCAGCCGCGAAGGTAACGGTGTGGTGTGTTCACAGAAGGAGGATGATGGAGACTGACTCATTCTCTGCCG